>JBBPQZ010000354.1:0-17416 GCA_038092795.1 Boletus rubissimus
ATGTAGAGAAGCGTGATATTATTTCTTGCGTCCTCGTCTCGCGAGTGATGGGCCAGTACTTGCTAGTAGTAATACTTACCAAGTTTGTAAAGTTCCAAGTCGGGTAACGTCACATGGACAGAAAGTCGCATGAACCCTGCCCTAAACCTAGGATGGACTTAAATTTCTTGCGGACTAACGCTGGTCATACTTATGGTTCGTGCTCTCCTTCATTTTCAACGGTAGTGGGGTGCTCATGCATCCTGTGTAGCCTCCAAAGACTTCGATACGCAAAGATGAGTGGGAACGCCGCCTTCACGAGGTCCAGGTTACAAAACAGTGAGTGCATCCTCATGTTTGACTCTTGACAAGATGAGAATATCATTGGGAATCTCTCTGAATTCCGAGATGAGTTTCAAAAATTTGCATGTATTATCTGATTCACTGTTCACTGTTAGTCCGCTTATTGGAGACTGACGCGACGTTCACTCAGTGACCTCAATCGGCTTATAATGGATTATCTGGTGATAGAGGGATACAAGTCTGCGGCTCAAGAATTCAGTGATGAGGCAGGCATAACTCCTCCTGTGGACTTTGAGTCTATCGAGAGCAGGATGGTGATCCGGGAGGCACTACAACGTGGCGACGTCGAGGAAGCAATCACTCGTGTGAATGATTTGAACCCCGAGGTAGGTCTCGTGTCCATCATTTGAGCCTCTCTGGGATGGGAAAGGATTAAAATGTTTCATGCACCACTCTCAGACTTGATGAAAGTCGGTGATGAGACTTGACATAAAAACTTCAGTCTTCAATATGATCTACATTACTTTTGAAAACGTTGTGATGATCGATGAAGTTTACTGAACCTGTTCGTGATTTCTCTAGATACTGGATACGAATCCTTCGCTGTATTTTCACCTTCAGCAGCAAAAGCTTATTGAATACATACGCCACGGGCACATTGCGGAGGCGTTACAGTTTGCTCAAGACGAGTTAGCGCCGCGGGGGGAGGAGAGTCCGGAATTCCTCACCGAGCTAGAACGAACGATGGCACTACTGGCATTTGATTCGTCATCATCGGCACCATCTGCGATTACGGACCTGTTGTCTCCTGCGCAGCGGATGAAGACGGCGGGAGAAGTGAACGCTGCCATTCTGGATAGTTTCAGCCAAGGGAAGGAAGTGAAGCTCGTGCAGCTTCTGAAGCTTCTTTGTTGGGGAGAGAGCATGTTGAGTGAGCGCGCGGAGTTTCCAAAGGTAATACGATGCGGGCTCCCAGTGGTATGAGAGACACGCTGAGGTTCCTGAACAGGTGGAGGTGCACGAGGGCATATCGTCCGGCGAGAGTGGAGTGGAAGCGAGCGGAATGCACGAATAATGAAGAGCATGTCATTAATATTTGTTTTGTATACTATCCCGCTCGTTCTCGTCACGCGCAACCGTGGGAGTGATGACCACCAATTATGGGAGTGACATTGCTATGTTGATTATGTCAGCCACGCCGTCTGCTGCAACCTTTCAACGGGCCCATCACTTTGCCGACTGGTCGCGCATACATCCAGCACCATTTCGTCAGGTATTTCTCTCCCCCTCGTCTTTTCCCTCTTCCTCTCTCCCCCTCTTCTCCCTCCCACTTTTTCTTTCTTCCCTTCCCCTTCGCCACCAACCATCTCCCCCACAAGTGCCCTCCCAGCAGATCAGACGACGTTGGCAACGCGTGCATGCCTGCCCATACCATGTCTGAGGACACAAAGTCGAGCACGCACAGAGGCCGTCGAGTCCTTGTCCTTGCCAATCCTGACCCTGGCGACTCTAGCAGCAGTGACGATGATCGTCGCAGACGATACCACCACCTCCCTCAGTCCTCCCACTCGTCCTTGCACCAGCCCCCTTCATCGATGCTTCCACCATCTTCATATCGCGCCCTCATTAAGCCTGTCAGCCCGACGCTAACCACCGATCTTCCTAACCATATCACTTCCTCCCATTCAAACCCCCCTCTTTCTTCGCCATCCAGCCAAAGCTCTAACGCCGTAGAGTCGACCCCTCCTCCAAGCACACCAGGTCAAGCAGCCCCTCCTGACATTGCGACTACCCTATTTACCCACGATGATGGCTCGGCCGTGAATGAACGTTCTGACTTGCCACAACCTTCTCGCATCCAGAAGATGGCTGACATATTGTGGAAGCCCCGGAGAGGATCTTCACATCGTCCCAAGGAGTCTGAAAGTTCACTCCATGTCAGGATCACCATCTTTTTCTGTGTTTTGTACCCCTGCTAACAGTCGCATACAGTCTCCAACTCCCTCTTGCCATTTGCCATCCCCAGACAGAGTTATCATGGTCACTTACGACTGCCACGCTTTCACGGCAGTTGACGTCACACCCGCAAATAGCGCAGCTTTCGTTTGGGAGCGGATTTTTACGGAGGTTATTTCTCTTTCCTTCATTCGTGATAGTTAATTAACTTGATCTCTGCAGCTCAAAATTCCGGATGAGGATCAATCTCCCGGCTTTGCTATTTATCGTACCCAAGTCAACCGCGCAGCGGTTGGCGAAGCGTTAGCCAACGATAGTTTATTGCGATTGATCAGGGAGCAAGGGGACGGCGAAGGCAATCTCAAGTTCCTTGTATGCCATCCTCACGCGCGAGTTCATGAACCTCCCATGCCTACTTCCCCAGTCAGGTCAATTCCTCCTCCACCACCAGTCTTCGGTCCTTTGGTCCCTCGCTCAAAGGCCTCGCAGCCATCTCGCCAGGAGAGTATATCATCGGAGGATCCTACTGGTTATGAGCCATCCGCTGTGTCTGATGACTTTGACGATGTAGACAACCGGAGTACACTGCGTCCTCGTCAATACCTACCCAACTTACCGGGTACTTTTACGTCGCCGACTACTCCAAATATGCAGTATCATACTCGACAGCCTCCTTCTCCAGTGTCCGCAAGAATGCCATATTCATCACCTGCGGATCGACGACGCCAACCTGATCTGAACACGGGAACAGTCGTGCAGCCTTCTCACTCGGCCCCTGCGCTGGAAGACACTCTAATCCTACCTCGTCGACAACCTCGTAGAGGTTCCAATGCAGAAGAAAGAGAAAAGGCCCCACGAGATAGCGAACGAAGTATGGAGCCGGCAAATGTTGAGTGGCCTCATATCCTACCCAGTCCATTAGTCGATAAGGCGAAAACACTTCGCTCCGGAGGTGTTGGTGCATCCGCCTCCGATGAGATGATCGTTCGGAAGCAGGAACCGACTATCACACGAAAAGCCTCTTCGCGGTCAAGTCCACGGAGAAAAGGGATGCCCCGCACTGACGCATCAGTTCTTGCTCGTCCGGTCCAAACCCCCCATAAAATGGGAGGAAAGGTCGCTCCAACCGGTTCTTATATTCTTTGGAAGGCCCCGGACCCTGTCTCTGGTTCTAGCCCCAGCAGATCCTTAAGAAACACAAAAAGTACAGAGATGCTCCAGAACGTACCGCCGCCGCCGCCACTTCGGTCCACTCCTAGCCGCCCACAGCTTCATGTATCATCAAATTCTACCAGTTTTATCGGACCACCCGGGCCTCCTTCAGGTCCTGCTCCACGCCCTCACCGTCCCCTCCCCCCTACTCAAGGGTCTATGGTTGATAATGCAAATGTTGACGCAAATGCACCAACCCGACCTTTCCCCCAACCGCAGCCGTCACCCCCCACTTCGGCGAGTCCTGCGACCTACTTGTCACCCAGTCAAGAGCCCTATCCTCGACCGCATTCAGCCTCTCCTGCTCAACGTTTTCCAAGTTCCAATGACCTTTCAGGTCACGATGCATCGCGCGACAGGGACGCACAACGACCTCTACCCTCTCTTCACCACCAAAGTCATTCCACCGGTAACACTATATCAAAGTTTGGAGAAGCGCCATTCCGGGAGGATGGATTCGGTGCAACTACGTTACCATTGTCATTGCGGGCAGGACTGTATACCCCTTCCTCTGTGCGACACCCTGTTACGCCTGAAACTCCTCCACGGAGCCCTGTGAGTGCTGCCACCTCCCGACCCAGTACGTCAGCCAGCTCTAGCACCTTCCCATATGTATCATCTGGGACAATCATGGATTCGCGACAAAACTCCTCGTCTAGCGGACAAGATACATTATCCGAATCGACTTTGCGTCCTGGAGAGGGGGACAAAGTCATCTGGGACTTCAAAGCACGTGTCGCTTCTCAGAAGTTGTCGCAACAGCCGGACCCTCCGGTTGACAGTATCAGCTCCTCAGACGATTATGCTACCGTAACAAAAGACTTGTGGTCTCGCAGGCCACTCAGTCAAATCGTTCGCGAGGATAAGCCGGGGCCCAATACCAGTCCGAGGTCAAGTCCACGTCCTGCCCTGGAAGTTATCACGCATAACACAAGTAACAACCCGCGCGCTATACCGTCTAAATTCACTGTTCCTCAACCTCGTACACCTCGAGACGGACATAAAAGTACATTCGAAGAGTATACTTGGGCTCACCGTCCACCTCCCGAGGATGTATATGATCGCCTTGAGGAATTCTTCCCTGAACATGACCTTGACAAACCTGTTATTGAAGCCAACTCCGGAGGAACTTCACCTACAGCCATTGATCCATCTTACGGGATCACTTCCAATGATCGGGAAAGGATCAATAATGTCAGGGGCAAGAAATCGATTCGTATCGTTGCCGAAGAACATAAAAAGCGACTTGATCGTACATCCAGAGCCGAATCATCGTACGGTAATTTGTTGCGCAGAAGCACAAAGTTGTGGGGTGGACACGTAGAAGAGGTCACCACTTCACAGAAGAAACCAGCCATCAGCAAACCCATGGTTGACGCTCCATCAGGTGGCCCCAGGCGTGGGTAATCGATGAATTGGCAGGAAATTGTTCTGAGTCTCTTTTGCAGCGATTTTCAAGTGGGTTCGTGGCGAACTCATAGGAAAAGGAACCTATGGACGTGTCTACCTTGCCCTAAATGCCACTACCGGAGAGATGATCGCTGTCAAACAGGTTGAGATACCTACAACAGCCAGCGATAAGAGTGACAGTCGCCAGGCCAGTTTTGTGCAAGCGTTGAAAATGGAAAGCGAGACACTAAAAGACTTGGACCACCCTCACATTGTCGCTTACCTCGGATTCGAAGAGACCCCAAATTTTCTCAGCATGTAAGTGGCTAGTTTTATGTCTCGCAAACAACTACAAATGTCGTAGTTTTTTGGAATATGTTCCCGGCGGCTCCGTTGGGAGTTGCCTGCGAGACCATGGCAAGTTTGATGAGGAGGTTACAAAATCTTTTACGGCCCAGATTCTTGACGGTTTGGCATATCTACACTCCAAGAATATCATTCATAGGGTATCAAACCCCTTACAGTTGATGACATCGTTCTAACTTCTTCTTTAGGACCTCAAAGCTGACAACATTCTCGTTGAGAAGACTGGTATCTGCAAGATCTCTGACTTCGGAATTTCGAAACGTGCCGACGATGACCAAGCGGCGTACACCGCGATGCAAGGTACCGTATTTTGGATGGCCCCGGAAGTTATTGGCAGTCAGAAGGGAAAGGGGTACAATTCCAAAGTTGATATATGGAGTGTGGGATGTGTTGTACTGGAGATGTGGGCAGGCAGACGGCCCTGGCCGGATGAGGACTTCTTCACGGTGATGTTCAAGGTACGGTCGTCGTCCGTGTTTATACATCGTTATACTCAAACAACATTTAGGTCTCTCATGAAGGGAAATCGCCTCCTATCCCTTCTGATGTGATCCTGTCCGACCTTGCCGTGGATTTTAAGGACAGATGCTTTGCAGTGTACGCGTTATCATCACTGGTATTCATCTAACAGGCTCAAGTTTTTGTAGGCATCCTGATGCTCGCGCGAGCGCTGCAGAACTCATTCAACATCCTTATTTAGAACTGCCTGACGGTTGGGTTTTCAATGACTTCAAGTGAGCAGTAAACAGTGCACAAGGACACCAGTCATTCCATTTCTATCTCATTCATCTACTTTTCGCATCTTGTCGCATCCAAGCTTTCAACTTTCCATGGTCGGGTCATTGTTCCATATGTGCTTTTATAATGTTTTGTACTGTGTGCTCCACGGATTGGTAATAAAGTGTAGTAGCGCTGGTACGTGAATCTGAACCGATTGCCTCGTGTAATAGAACGTGCTCTGTCAGTATACATGGTATCGGGAAGACGAACTAGCATTATGAACCATTATGAACTGTATGGTCAGGTCAAGCGTCGCTTCCAGTGATTTCAACATTCCCTTCCGGACCCAATAAGCCATGAACGCGCAAAGGCTTGATCGACCTAACTACTCGATCGAGCGTCTTTCCGGTGGTTGCCTCAATTGAACCTCAAAGTGTCCGAATAGGGCTTTCAGGAACTGATTGACTCTGCCCTGGTATATTTGAACTTTTATGAGGATAATCGACACATGTGTTGGTCTCTTCAATCCATTGTTCTAAGCAGTATCAAACCGTTTTACAGTTTCGCCGGATCAAGCCCGAGTGAATCGACTTTCTAGGGAGGTGATCTGGACAGGTAAAGCCCGCTAAGGCATAAATGTATCGATATGAAGCTACACGTTGATATATTTCGCTCACACACCTTCTCATCATAGTCGAACCATTCGCCATCCTGGAACTCAAACTCGGGAAAGACTGTGTCAGAACCAGTGCCTCTGCACGTCCATTCCCCCCTCTGTATCCTTGTTAGTGCGTCATTACGCTGATGCGCCTTGAAGTCCATACCGGATCAAAGCCGATGAACTCGAGACCTCGACATTCCACAACTAGAATGCGGGAAAAGGTCCCGGAATGATCTGCTGTGTATGGACAGACGGGAATTGACGTATCGAACTTGGCGGAATTTTCATGCTTGCAATTTGAGCAACGCCATATCAAGTGCGCGATTCTGTGCCTACCCCCGCTGACCTCGCGCTCCTCCTGCAGGTACTAGGGTTAGTAGGGAGGCCGAAGGGAGATCAGGTTGGTTTACAATGCGATTGAGAGATACGAGCTTTGGGTGTACTTCACGGCAGGATGTACATGTAACCTATACATTTAGGAACGAAATTCCAGCCTATATTGACGAAGGCAGTTATGAGGTGCAAAAAATTACCTTGAAAAAGTAATCGAAGTCAACCGTCGCAGGTTTCAATTCAGTGACATTCTCCAGGTCAGCCTTGATCTCCAGATTCAATCGCTAATAAAGAGTTGATTATGCAGAATATATTGATTGTCTGTTGGAACCCACCACCATGTCGATAGCAGGATGATCGAAACTTGGTCGAGTTTATGCTTGTTTGGCAAGAGCCTTTGGAGTGACATCGTTTTTTTGGAAGTAAACTTGTTTACTCCAACAAAAATGCGGGTTCCATTGCAATGTCCTCGACCTGTCTTCTCGTCGTTACAGGTAGCCAGGCAATTTCACTGTACGCCTCGTGTCTTGGCACGGCGAGATGTGGCGAAGAGGATGCCATTACCACGCGATCTGGTAGAGTTCGATATCGAGGAAGATTTCCCAGAGTTCTCGGGAAATGATATACCGTCTGGCGCTCACATCGCTTTGCATCAGCAACGGCAGCTTGCGTACTATATGCGTCTCATCGAGAACGAAATGCCCAAGTTCGTCGGTAAGTAGCACGAGTTTATGTGTCTCGAAAATGTGTCGAGTGCTTTGCAGCCTTCCGCAAACCTTTCGTACCACCTGCTGTTGCAGAAACGCCCCTAGTCATTCGGTCTGTGGACTACGCTGGGGAAGAACACCCGCTCACTGCGAAGCGAACTGTCGTTGTTCCAGTCACTCAGTTGCCCTTGCGAGACGATCTGGCTATTCACAAGATCAAACTACTTGCTGGCGCGCGGTGGACCCCCGACCCCCCAAAAAACGCAGGTGTTCCGTTGCACAGTGAACAAGGAAGGCATGGGTATATCAAGATTGCGTGTGAGGACTTTCCGCAGCCGGCAATGAACCTGAAGTGGATCAGTGACACCATTGATGAACTTATTTCCGCGGCGAATGTGCGTCTCTATTCCAGTACACTGTTGAAGACACAGCGACGTGTTATT
Organism: Boletus rubissimus; assembly: GCA_038092795.1. NCBI lineage: Eukaryota > Fungi > Basidiomycota > Agaricomycetes > Boletales > Boletaceae > Lanmaoa > Lanmaoa rubissima. The sequence continues at coordinate 8,070 of JBBPQZ010000354.1, forward strand.
GCAGGACGAAAAATCGACTCATTACCAAGACCTTCCAGTGGATACCAGGCATATTGAAGCGAAGGTCAAGAAAGCTAAGGAGGGAGATCACGCTCGGGGGCGGACGACTCGACCTAGTCTGAAGGATTTCCCGATGGAATGGCTTCCCCAACTTCCATTGCCACCGACTGATGTTATGCCTTCTGCCCACCAGTAGAGGGAACTACTGTTATTTTTATCTCCGTGTGATCGAGTATTTGAATCACGAGTCAGCTTATTGCGTGATGAAACGGCGTTGCGGCCCTTGACACTGTCGCCCTACTCGAGTTTGGCGAACTACTGCACGGCATCGCCTGCGTAACCAAAACATCGACGAGCTGCAATGCCGAATACGATTCGTGCATCCGTTGTGCAAACATGCACTGCGTCGTTCAACCTATCAGACACCCTTCAAAAGTTTGAGAACCTCACGAAACTCGCAAAGCATCGAGATAAAACTCAGCTAGTGGTCTTTCCCGAGGCGTTGTGAGTTATTCTTTCGCTTGAACGGACTGTCTGTGGACTGTGGACCTTTGCAGCATCGGAGGATACCCCAAAATGTCTACGTTTGGCTGCGTCGTGGGGGACCGCAGTGCTGAAGGTCGAGACGAGTTTCTGCGATACTATAAATCAGCGATCGAAATACCCTCGCCCGCTGTCTCGCATATTGAAGCGGTCAGTAAGGAGACTGGAGTTTTCGTTGTGATCGGTGTCGTTGAGCGGGAGGGGGGCACACTGTACTGCACGGTGATCTTTGTTGACCCTGTCGAGGGACTGGTTGGAAAACACCGTAAGCTGATGCCCACGGCCACTGAGAGATTGATCTGGGGGCAGGGTGACGGGACTACACTACCTGTGCTGGAGAAGACGTTCTCAACTGCCGAGGCCGAGGTAGTCACGACCAAGATCTCGGCGACCATCTGCTGGTGAGTTTGATTACTATGGTGCTTTTGATCTTAGTTAACCCGGCTCTTGTCCGCAAGGGAAAATTATATGCCACTGAGTAAGTGTTGTAACAGGTGACGGAGCACATCTAACTGAGACCGGCACCTGTGGATTCAGTGAGAACCTACTATTATTCTCTGGGGACTCAAATTTATTGTGCCCCCACTGTGGATCACCGTCCGGTTTGGACCAACTCTATGATCCACATTGCCGTGGAAGGGCGGTGCTTTGTTTTGTCGGCGTGTCAGTTTGCCACCAAGAGGGACTACCCTGATGACCACGCCGTTGCGGACGCGAATGATCGCAATCCTGACAAGATCATGATCAATGGGGGGAGTTTGATTGTCAGTCCTCTTGGCACGGTGCTAGCTGGACCGTCTAGGAAAGCGGAGGACGTCTTGACTGCCGAACTGGATCTCGATGATGTTATAAGGGGCAAGTTTGACTTGGACTCGGTCGGACATTACGCGCGACCTGATGGTACGTCGTGGATCTGCTGGGTTGCCTACATAACACGACTGAGTGGGATGAACCAGTTTTCAAGCTGACGGCAAATATCTCGTGATGAAATTTGAGTGTGGAACTGTTTGTAGAGACTGTAGGCAGATAATGCCGGGGGGTGGTCCGTTGTGGACACGTTGAAATCATATGGAGTGCCTGAGTGGCCCATTTAGAACAAAACGCTTTGGAAGTGGGTCAAGTCAAAGGCAAAGCGTCGTATGATGTATATAAAGTGACAAGGAATAGATGGGAAGACAAAGACACTCGCTGCTGTACGGTGGCTGGCCATTGCGATTAACCCTCCTCGACGCACATACGATCGCCCGTGTACATCAACAATGGCGACACACCACTCTGCCGATGCCCGAACGGCACTCATGGCGACTTACATTGCACGGTACGCAAACCCGCGGGCGGGTATGCGGTTTATGTCGACGGCGGCATGCACGCCACGGTGGGATGATGACAAGGGGATTCCATCATCAGGAGGATGCTTTGGCGCGCGGGGGAGGACGATATACAATGCAGAGGCGTGTCCCATGGCGAGGACGTCGTACAGCAGGAGGGGACGGAAGGACAAGTGCGGTGCGCTAAGGGAGTTGGAGAGGATCGAAACGGAAGAGGAACGACGAAGGGGAGATCAGTTTTTGATGGCTGCGAGGGGGGACTTTGAAGAGACGTCGCGGGAGAGCACGCCGAACGGGACGGAGGAGACGGCGACGGCGGAGAAAATGTTTGCCTTGTATACCCATATTTAAAAATATTTATTACATTTGCGCCACCGACAGCAAATAAAGGGCAATAGAGAAGAGAGAGCGGCGAGTTGGTTCCTCTCCCCAGCCCAAAAGGAAAAAAAAAAAACCTCCCGTCGTCGCCTCTTTTTCAACGTCGCTCAGATGACTGACTTGTACGTCTCCTCCCGCGTCGACTCCAACGGTTACCCGAATGGCGGCAGTCCCGCCCTCCAGCAGAACACTCCCGGTATATCCCCAGTCATTCGCAAGAAGCTCATGGGCTATGTCGGTTTCGCAAATCTCCCAAACCAGGTCCACAGGAAGAGCGTTCGCAAAGGTTTCCAATTCACCGCCATGGTCGTCGGTCTGTTCTTCCCTTTGCCTCGTTCCTGCCTTTTTACCCATCCCCCCTCCAAGGCGAATCCGGCCTCGGAAAGTCCACACTGATTAACACACTCTTCAACACGCCTCTTTACCCTCCCAAGCAACCCCTCCCACCCTCCGCCGACCGTCCAAAGACTGTCGCCATCGAGAGCATCGGAGCAGGTACGTCTCCTTCCCCGTTCTTCCGTCCTCGCATTCAACCCACACTCCATCAGATATCGAGGAGAATGGTGTCCGTCTGCATCTAACAGTCGTCGACACCCCTGGTTTTGGCGACTTTGTGAACAACGACGACAGGTGCGAAAATTTTTGTTCAAGAAACGCCCTCCTTAACACCTATTTTCAGTTGGAGGCCCATCTTGGATAACATCGAGTCGCGTTTTGACTCCTACTTGGAACAAGAGAATCGTGTTAACCGACAGAAGATCGTAGACAACCGTGTTCACGCCTGCCTCTATTTTATTCAGCCCACCGGTCACTCGTACGTGCCTTCCTCCCTTGTCTTTGCCCTCTGCTCACTTTTCTCTGTAGTCTCAAGCAAATAGACATTGAATTCATGCGTCGGCTACACACCCGCGTCAACCTCATTCCCGTCATTGCCAAGGCTGACACTTTGACCGATGATGAGATTGCTGACTTCAAGGCCCGAGTACGACCAATTCAATACTCCACTCGAGCACGCTCTGATAACCCTGTTCTAGATTCTTGCCGACATCGCTCACCACAAGATTCAAATTTTCCAGGCGCCCACCTATGAAAATGAAGACGAGGAAACCCTGGCAGAAGCAGAGGAAATTGCTAGCAAAATTCCTTTCGCTATCGTTGGTTCAGATCATGTCGTGAAGACACCCGACGGCCGCCAAGTCCGTGGTCGCGCTTACCCATGGGGTGTTATAGAAGTAGACAACGAAGAGCACTGCGACTTTGTCAAGCTCCGCCAGATGCTTGTCCGCACATATATGGAGGAACTGAGGGAGTACACGAATGATGTTCTTTACGAAAACTGGAGAACCGAGAAGTTGCTCAGCATGGGTGTCGCTCAAGACTCGAGTGTGTTCCGGGAGGTCAAGTGAGTATCTATTTGTGACTCGGTCGACGATCGTCCCTGACAACTTTACAGCCCTTCGGCGAAGATGCAGGAGGAGCGCATTCTGCACGAGGCAAAGCTTTCCAAGATGGAGGCCGAGATGAAGATGGTCTTCCAACAAAAGGTTCAAGAGAAGGAGTCAAAGCTGAAGCAGTCCGAGGAGGAGCTTTATGCTCGGCACAAGGAGATGAAGGATGCCCTCGACAAGCAACGTGGCGACTTGGAAGACAAGAAGCGGAGGATCGAGAGCGGCCGGCCACTTACACCGGAAAAGAACGCGGTCAGTGCATGTGCCCTCCGTTTACATTTGGTGCCTTATTGTTTGTGTCCAGACCAAAAACCGTCGCTTCCTCCGGTAGAGAAACTGATTGCGTGTGGGTGGTCTAGCTTGTTACCTTGTTACAATACGTTGGTTGTGCGTTTTACTATCTTCACCTTGGCCCGCGCCGCTTCTAGTTTGCCGTTTAGTTCTCTTGCTAGCGTACATTGTCGTCTTTGCTTCCCGCTCGTTACACCGCCCCCCTGGAACATTTCCACACTCGTTTGAACTGACCATTCGGGCTTGGCTACCATCTCTCCCTTCTAGTATTATACTCTCGCGAGAATCGCAGGATGTTCTAGGACGTCTTGGGGACGATTGGATTGTGTTCTGCTTCTCCGTTGTTTCTCTTTTGATTGGTTAGGATTTTGAATTCTGCAGACGACACGCAATATTATACCCGAGTGCAGTGTTGCCACTATGTCAACAGTGATAAATACAGATAATGATTACCGGGCGGGCGGGCGACAACGACGACGACGACGACGACGTGCACGAGAGAATGGACAACGTTCAGCCGCTGTTGTCCGCATTGGACGTTTTCGCGCGCGCACCAGACAAGACTTCTCTGGAGAACGCAAACTCATGGCTCCAGGAGTTCCAACATTCTGTAAATCCACTTTCGCCCTTGGCCCACTCCTCCGACCCGCACATCTGACCTCGCCCCCCCCGCCTTTGTCCTAGCGCAACGCTTGGTCCACTTGCAACCTCCTCCTCCTCTCTCCAGACGCGCCCCCCGCCGCAAAGCTCTTCGCCGCCCAAACTTTCAGATCAAAGGTATGTGCCACCCTCCATCTGCCCCCCCGCTCTCACTCGCCCCTCCAGGTCACTTACGATCTCCATCAAGTCGATGCAGCAAATCTCCTTCCGTTGCGAGATACATTGATCTCTGCTCTCGAGAGATATCACACCGGACCCCGCACCGTGATCACCCAGCTCTGCCTCGCGGTATCAGGCCTGGCCCTGCAGCTCCCTCAGTGGGACAATGCAGTACAGACCATGATCGAGTCATTCGGCACCAATCCTGCAACCGTCCCCGTACTTCTACAGTTCCTGACAGTTCTCCCCGAAGAATTGGCCTCCAACACCAGAATCCCGGTCACGGTAGGTCAGCCATGAAGATGCACGAATCCCGGACTGACGCCGAAATTAAAGGATGAGGAGTATCAAGACAGGTCTGCCAAACTTCTTACTGCGAATGCCAACCAGGTGTTGGATATTCTCTCGATGTATATACAGGCATCAGGTATGTCTTCTTTTTAGGAACTTTCTCACTCCGTCGACGACGACTCCCATTAGGCGTAACGACAACTGTTCAGACCCAAGTATTTGGGTGTCTCCGCTCTTGGCTCATCGCCGGTGAGGTCGATACATCGATTTTCGCCAAATCGCCACTCTTCGGCTTTGTTTTCGAAGCTCTGGCCTCCGACGAACTGTTTGATTCCGCCGTGGACGTTCTCTGCGAACTGATCCATGAAACCCAAGAAATCGACGACAACATGCCCGTCATAGAGCTCATTGTGCCGCGTGTCATCGATTTGAAGGCTCAACTTGAGGAAAGGAAGGAAGACCCCGAAAGAATCAGGGGCTTGGCGAAAGTCTTCGCAGAAGCCGGGGAGACCTATCGTCTTCTCATTCTTCGTCATACAGAGACATTCTTTCCAATCGTCGAAGCCATTGGCATCTGCTCTGCATATCCAGACCTCGATATCGTGCCAATCACCTTCCCCTTTTGGATGCGCCTTGCTCAAACTATCGGGAAAAAGCCATCCGTGGAGCCCTTGTTCATCGAAGCTTACAAGGTGCTCATGGGGGTTATCATCCGACATTTGCACTTCCCTCCTGATATTACCACGTTGGCTCCTCAAGAGGCGGACAATTTCCGCTCTTTCAGACATGTCATGGGGGATACCCTGAAGGACTGCTGTCTTGTCTTGGGTGCGGATACGTGCCTGCTGTCGGCATACAATCTCATCACCCTGGCACTGTCTCACGGTCCTCAGTCAATCTCATGGCAGGAAATTGAGGCGCCATTATTTGCTATGCGGTCCATGGGTGCTGAAGTCGACGTTTCTGATGAAAATGCAGTACCGAAGATCATGGATCTTATTCCATCTCTCCCAAGCCATCCTAGAATTCGTTATGCTGCGCTGCTCATTATCTCGCGCTACACGGAATGGGTTAACCGTCACCCGGATTATATTTCTTTCCAGCTGCAGTATATCTCTGCGGGATTCGAAGACCCTGACACCGAAGTGAGCGCAGCCGCGGGTCAGGCACTCAAGTATCTTTGCCAAGATTGTAAACAGGTAACGTCTCTGAATATGTATTCTAGGCAACTTCCAACTCCCGCACAGCATCTCATAGACTTTCTTCCTACCCTTCACACCTTCCTCAAAATAACCGGATCCAAATTAGTTCAAGATGACCGGCGGCAAGTCTACGAAGCTATCGCATTTGTTATTTCTGCAATGCCGATGGAGAAAGCAGCGGAATCCCTTCGATCTTTTTCGTTCGATATTCTGTCCCAGATTCATACCGTCACAGGAAAGACCACGCCCATCACGAAACAAGAATTGAAGGAGATAGGCTGTAAGCCAGCGACATATTCCTTGTGTTTATTACTCATGAATCTTGTGCAGATGGTTTGGAAAATTTAGAAGCGATGCTACATGTAATCGGCCCATTTGGTGATCAGCTGCCTGCAGCCTGTCAGAATAGCTGCCAGGAAGTCTGGTCCATCTTTGACAGGTTCATCTCAAAGTACGCCTTTGACTACGACACCGCCGAGCGAACCACACGGGTTCTCCGACACGGTATCACACTGTTTGGCCAATCGACTCTACAAGTTGCACCTGCCATCCTGTTGTGTATGGTTACGTCATTCGAGGCTACCGGTTTCTCAGCATTCCTGTGGATTGCGGGCAAATTCGTGGGGAGGTTCGGTCGGGATTCTGACTCAACCCTACGAACTACTTTCCTGGCTTTGTTCGAGCGGTCAACAAACAAAATCGTCAGTCTCTTACAGTCCAAGGCCCCAAGAGACGTTCCGGATGGTAAGAGATGCCAACCACCCATATTCGCTGGTGAACCTAACGTCGTGGGACAGTTTTGGAAGACTACGTTCAACTGCTGTTGCAGTTGCTGGAAATGGCTCCGGATGTCTTTTTCCAGTCTACCGCATTCCCACTGGCATTCCGAGCTTCCATGGCAGCTCTTACACTCATTCATTCGGATCTTCTTTTTGCAGCATTGGATTTATTCCGCAATATTGTAACCCATGACAGCCTTGTCCCATCCTCGACGCAACCGGCAAAATTTGCTATGTATGCAACTACCATCAAGACGGTTGTGGAGAAGGAAGGATTTGAATTTGTTGGTTATTTACTCTGTGGCCTCGTCGGGGACTTCCCTGAAGATTCTACTTCCACGGTCGTCTCTATCTTCCGTTCCATCGCTGTCCTCTTTTCTTCGCAGTTGTTGACTTGGCTACCGCCGGTGTTGCGACAACTCCCCACATCCGCCGCGCCAAATGAGGCCAAAGAACAATTTATGATAGACGTGACCAAGTGAGTGCTTACTTTCCCGCTCACGTCTCGAGTTTTGATTTGGATGACTTCAGTGCTGTAAATACCGGACAGTACGACAAGGTGAAGTATAGTATTCTTGCTCTTCACCGAGCTTCCCGAAAGGCTCGGGACCGTCGGCGGGTTGGTCCGCTGGAACAGTGATCGGTGAAGCCAAACGATTGTATTTCATTCGTCGTGTAGTATTGGAAGTGGTAGCCAAAAATGTTTATTGTTTTTTTCTTTCTGTGCTGCGAACGTGTCAATCTATGGCCAATCTCTGGTGATTGAGGCAGAGTGCAGCCTCCGTAGTCTGTCACGCAAACACGCCTAAACTGGCACCGGCGGACGTGATGCTCACACAAACCGGCAACCAAAAGTCTTATATTCCGTGTTCTCCCAACTCTACCCTTGCTTCGTCATGTTCCGCCGCGCTGGTCAATCACTCGCCGCGAGCGGTATGTAACCAGCTACTTGACAAGTTTTTTTGGCCTGATGTCTAGCTTGTCCAGCTGGTTGTCGGTCATTTTCCTCTTCAGCGGCTCGAAAAAGCTACGTCGATACCATCCAGAACTTGCTCATCCACAAGGACACCAAAGTCCTTTGCCAGGGTTTCACCGGAAAGACGGTGAGTAGAACCCTCTCGTATGCGACGCTGGAGTGGAACAAGTCGTTTATAATTGGCTACAGGGTACTTTCCATGTGAGAGAAGCCTTGGCCTACGGCACCAAGATGGTTGGTGGTGTGTCCCCCAACAAGGCGGGTCAGACACATCTCGGGCTGCCAGTGTTCGGCTCAGTCCGCGAGGTACGACGGTCTCCGATGCAATTCGAGCTTTGATGCTAATCTTGCCACAGGCTGTCAGGGAAACAAACCCGGACGCCACCGTCCTCTACGTCCCACCACCGTCCGCTGCCGATGCCATTCTCGAGGCCATCGAGAATGAAATTGGTCTGATTGTCTGCATAACCGAGGGCATACCTCAACAAGATGAGATCAAGGTATGCGCAGTCGTAGCGGACCGTGTTGCACTTCTGATCGTCTGCTGGCGTAGGTCATGAACGCGCTCAAGAGCCAGTCAAAGTCACGTCTCGTTGGCCCTAATTGCCCGGGAATCATCAACCCACTTGGCTGCAAGATGGGTATTCAACCCGGACACATCCACAAGCCGGGGAAAATCGGTACGTCCTTGGCGTGTCATGACGTTGACAGCGGCGACATCTCAATGTAGGAATCGTGTCTCGGTCTGGTACATTGACATACGAGTCTGTCGCTCAAACAACCGGCGTGGGGCTCGGGCAATCGCTGTGCGTTGGAATTGGTGGCGATCCGTTCCCTGGAACGCAACATGTCGATGTCATCAAGGTCTTCCTCGAGGACGACGCGACAGAAGGTAGATTGTTCTCTCTCCCTGATAAGAGTGGTGCTCATGTGATCAGGTATCGTCATCATTGGGGAGATCGGGGGATCGATGGAAGAGGAAGCTGCAGAGTACTTGGAGAAGTTCAACAAGACACGGAAGAATCCTAAACCCGTTGTCGGCTTCATCGCAGGTCGCACTGCACCACCAGGGCGCCGTATGGGTCATGCTGGCGCCATCATCTCTGGTGGCAAGGGTGAGCAGCACGGTCTACAAGCTTGAATGCATCCTGAAATCACTTTTACAAGGTGCTGCGTCAGACAAGGTTGCCGCGCTGGAAAAGGCTGGTGTGATTGTCACTGACAGTCCCGCAAAGATCGGTGCATCCATGCTCGAGGTCAGTCTTGCGTTCGTTGGCCGATCTTGACTTGCT
>JBBPQZ010000356.1:0-17383 GCA_038092795.1 Boletus rubissimus
TGGATGTGTTAGGTGGATGACCAGTGGACAAAGGATGAATAACCTTACCAAGTTCAAAGTGTGACCAAGAGGTGACCACGCAGATGACACTGCCGATCAATGCAACAACTGTACATGCATCCTCCCACCAAAACCTACGCGTCACATAGCGATCAATCACTCTATAGATAGTCAGCACTAGGGCTATAGCAGTCAGAGTGCTTGTGAAGACTGTCGCTTGGTGAGTCTGGTATATGTGACTCGACGCGGTTGCTCACTTTTGAGGTTCCTCGAAAGAGAGGGCGCTATGAGCATCGCTATAGCGTGAACGGTCGCTGGGTGCAACGCACAGTCCTGGAGTTGTGAGGTGGTCTGGCAACAATATGCCACCTTCGACCTCAATTTCAATGTTAACCAGCGTCAATGTCATACATCGTGAGACCAGGCCATCCAGTGTAATTGGTTGGCATTATGGGAACGGCAGCCACTGATCCACGTTGATGCATGAGAACCGCGTGACCAGATTGACGTTCATCTCCTTGAAGCGATGGCCAAGGTTCATGCGCACACGGAGCGCGTGGCACTGGAACCGGATAAATTACACTAGATTGGCCAACTACAGCCTCGTTACATAAATTTCGTCCAGCAGAATGTCGTGGTATCAATTCACGTCCATTGGCCTCTCACAACCTTGCCAACGATGGCTGGCGGACAACGTAAAGATTCCCGGTCGAGTGGATGGCTAGGGCTACAGTAATTGTGGGAAGAAAGAAAGGCTACAATATATGTAAGTGTGGGCTAAGGATGGCTACATGTTCAGATCGGCTACACGGAGCTGATCAATGGTCAGGTAATAAATAGGTATCCTGTGCAAGGAGCCTGTCACTGCTCTAAGTGAAGCAAAGGAATAGAATGAGGGTATGTCGAACGAAAAGGAAGTCAGGATCTAGTCATCGAGCAAAAAATCCCAGTTGATGCCGCGATGCATTGCCTCGGATTTCTTCGGTCCACCAAACATTCGCTTCAATGCCTCCTTGCGGGAGTTCTCGGGTGCATTAGCGTGGATATCCCACATGCGGAATGTTACGGTACCCATGGTCTGGACAACCACCTCATCGGTATCCCACTGATCGCAAGTTTCTTCATTGAAGTGAACATTCGCCATAATGCGATTTACGAAACCAGCGGAGTACGATGCCCGGCCCGAATGCCGGATGTGACCTTTGAAATCAGAGGGGAGCCATAGGGTAACATTAGAGTCTGCCCGGACCTCCAGGTAGAATTTGCATCGAGGTACGGGTCGGCACTGGTCATCCACCATGAGTTTCCTGCAAGAAACAACAAAAAATCAAGGAGGACTTACAACTCTCAATTTCACGGGTGCGGTGTTGGCAGCGATGAACATGTTCAAACGGTGATCCACCGGTTGCTGTCTTGCGCGGTAATGCGGTATAGCCAGAGACATGTCTATGGTTTCTCGCGTCTCCAGGATGAAATCCCAGTCGCTGGATGCATGGTAGTGGATCTTGTACGTGCCACGGGGTCCCACATGCTATGTGATCATGGGGTCAGTCAAGCAAAGCACACTGATCGGCGAAGCCACCTACAGGCATGCCAAGTTTCTCATTTGAGGATGTGCTCTGTCGATCACTTCAGAACTGGAACGTTCGACAGATACAGTACGACTGACCTCCACGGAGGAACAATAGCTTGCCATAGTTCCCTCCAAAAAGCGGGCAAAAAAGGAGGGACGGTGCAAAGAGAGCGAGACGTGCCCCCGGGAACGTGTTGAAGCAGAGCAAGCACGGGAAATATGTTCGATATATAAGCGATCATCATCGTTGGGGAATTAGCCGTTCCCCTTATTCCCAAAAAGGCAGGTGTTGTAGCGTCCATGTGCTCCAGAACAAAAGGAGGGACGGCAACTTGCAGACAGAAGCAGACATCGGTAATTTCATTACGGAGCTAAAGAACACGCCGTTTACCGCAAGTATATTTTTGTCCTTGTCCGACATTCCTGCTTTCTGAACTGTGCTGCAGGCTCAGACTCGACAACAGCTCAGTTGCGTGCCGCTGGTGACGCGCCGATTACTCATAAAACACTACATTCAATAGATTCTACAACGACAGTACAACAGAGTTAGGCAAGTAATGGTAAGCGAGCCAGCGCCACGCCAAAGAAACTGCGGCTACGTTGTACCAAAGATCCGGCGCACATGGCGACCCACACGTGAGCCGATGTTCTCACTGCCATCATTTCCCGACAATGGCATCAGACGCAGTTCTATATTGCCATCCGCATGGATGTATACTTCGTCGTCGTTCTCCAGTACATAGGAATCCAGCCTTATAAGCCCACAGCGCATGCGCTCGCGAAACGCACGGCAGTAACGGGCCTGTCCCCTTCTGCAAGAACTGTCGTGGCTCTTGACATTGACAACCCCTCGAAACAGCGATGGCAATGTCACTTTCACGCCAGCCTCACGTGCAAAAATGTAGAGACGAAAAAAATGGGTCTCAGCACCGGGAAGCCGATACTAAAATAGAAACAGTTTCATATCGACTTCTTCCAGAGGGAACGCGGGATAGGTGTCAACTCACCACAGTGGCGCTGATTGGACCGGACAGACTGGACAAATAGATCACTGATTTTGCAAAGGGTGGCACATCACATGGCAATGGCGCAAGGAGCACTAGCTTTGCGTTGATACGTTGTCGCAACGAGGCAGTTTGGAATATAAACTGGTCACCAAACACAGCATCCTGCTTTCGGGGTAGGAATTGCTCAGTGATGATCTCGACTTTATCATCCTGACACATGACATGAGTAGCTCCCCACATGGTCATACACTGGTCAACGAACCTCTAATGATATTGGCCCAACCGAGAACGAGCTTAAATTAGTAAGGAGCTAGACACAAGTAGATTCAGTTAAACTTGAGACACTTGAGACAAGGTGGTGCTCAGTGCTCACTGAAAGAGTTTGTGAGATCCTGCTCATATTGTAGGATGATTTCAAAAGATACTGATGAGTCGTTCTGACCCATTGAATAGCGGGTTATATACTACTTTCGCCACTCGCCAAAGCGTCATAGCAGTATCCGAAGGGGACAATGCAATTGACCACTCGCCCCAATGAAGTGCGATTCGGTCAGTGGATGGGCCTTCGCTTACGTGGGGCGTGGTGGCCCCGATGTGCATTGTCTGACCTCGCTTGGCACTGCTTTCTGGCGCCTTTGACAGCAGCCAAAATGACATGCTGTGGTGGTGAAATTACTGGACCATCTCGACTTGGACCATGAGTTTGAGTAGAAACCGTCGAGGCTTTTGAGGAGTAAACTTTCGCCAGTGCACCCTGATGTCAGACATTGCCAAAATAAATCTCACCAAAATTCGCTCGTCGCTCACTGGACAGTTTGCATCTAATCGTGTCCTCTACTCAAAAACAGTGGCGCTATGATATAGATCCACCCCTATTTAAATTTGCGATGTGAGGGAGAACGGGCACCTAAACCAATAGCCTAGAGATATTCTTCATGACCATCTTCACCTACTCCTTCCCGAAGGGCATCACCTGATATTGAATGATTAGATCTTCTCTGGCGCGCTTCCTCGATAAGTCTACTAAATTCTTCTTTGTGTGAAGCCTTGACGGCTCGGTAATCAGCTGAGTCTCGATGATACGGAAACCAAACTCACTTCATGTGCAGAGGTATCCTCAACAACGTATTTGGGTCCCCTCTGGCCCTCTTCCCATGTTCTCAACTCGAGACGTAACTCCGGTAGGGTCTTACGACACGTAGTCTTGTCGAGATTTGCATTATACATCATAACCCATCTAACGAGAGGGTTGAGTCCTGACAAGTGCTCGGGAGCGGAGACTACCTTCTGTGCCTAGCAATCCGTGTGTTTCGATCCCCACTCACGGGAAGGTGTTGGGAGGATAAGAGTTCTCGTAGGGCCTTATCCTTCAAGACGTCATATGAAACCTTCGGTAACCGTTCCATCGTGTCATCCGAATCACTTCATCTCAGAGCCAGAATTGAGTTTCGACTTGAATGCCAAGGACCATCAATCACCTGTTATCCTTATTTTTGCCTTTCTTCGACTTGCTGCCAAGTAGCTTCGACCACTGGGTTTTTGCATTTGGGTTCGAGGGGTTGTTGTCTTTAGAGAACAATTTCTGACCGCAATCCGGACCGTCCATGTGGGTATTGATCACTTGAAATTCTACAGAATCGCCACATACAGGACATTCTACTAGTGAATCGGCTGGATAATGATCGAGGATGAGGAAACGGGGAGTCCAGAAGCACGGACACACTCACGTTGCACGGACAAGATTTCCTCCTCTCTTGGATCGGATGATGGTTCTATATGTGTCGGCCGCCGAGAAGCTTTCCTCGCGCTCTTCGCTTGGAGGGGCGACGAGTCCGCAATCTCACTCGATTCGTTTGGTTTCGAAGGCCCCGGTACGCACACGACATCAGAGTCCGAACTTCGGGAAACTTCCGTGTGTCTACGTTTCCGCCCATTCTGGACGGGCGTCCGGAATCGACGTGGGGTTTTGATATTCTGCCTAGAATCTACTTTTGGCCGTTTCTCTCGGGAAAGACGAAGAACATTCGATCTAAGGGATTCATCAAGGACAGGAAACCGGCCAGCAGATGGACGATTTCGTACCGTGCTGCTTTCCAAACCGAGACGACCTCCTCGAGAGCTGGGTTTACCCTGAAGTGAGCTTCTGTAGCAGATTTTCGACAACTTGGACACTCCGGCTCTCTCACGATGTGTTCTCGTATGCACTAGAACATCTCTCAGCCTAGTCGCATCAGCAAAGACGTCGTCGTTGCGTACCAATGAACAAAAGCAGTGGCCACACGCAAGTGATATGGGTGCGTCGAAAAATTCACCACATATTGTGCATCGAAAGCTGGCGTCTAGTTGACGCAGGTCATTTTCCGCGAAGTCGGTTGGATCTGCTATGTCCTGCGCGAGGAGCACTTGTACATTGTTAGTGGGCATACCAAAGAAATGAAGCCACGAAATACAACACAGGACTCGGTTGACAGGAGGCAAGTGAGACACGCTGTGACATCGTGACTGGGCGCGGTTTGTCACACAACCAATTAGCACCACAGAACCCAGAATAAAATAAGATGCAGTGATAGTACAATGCCACGACAATCAAGTACAGAAAGTGTTCATACATTTCCCTCGAAATCATATTGTTCTCGCATGTCTTCTGTCGCGGTAGCTCCACGAAGTAGGGGATCCAGGGAAGCCAACTCGTCCTTGATGCCGTTCCGCGCGACCGCATCAAGTTCTTTCAATAGAATGGACGTTATTTTCTGTGGGGCATTACCATCCAAGTCAGCAAGATAGACGTCGTATAACTCACTTTAAACTTTGTATCTACTTTCAGCAAGGTATCGCCCAAGCCCGCTGTCCAACTCGGAGGTGGGCTTCCTAGTCCGGTTCCATAATTTTGGCCAGGAACTTGAGCATTTGCAATTCCCCACAAACTGCCATCACTCTCCTCCAAGGGCTTCGGAGTTACGTCTTGACTTGAGAATAAATATGATACCCCTGGATGCGGCGCGAGTAATCCCAGAGGCCCCATCATATGTTGACCAGAATTCGAGAACGCAGAGGGGCCGAGAATACGAGAAATCTTATTGTACACCTCAGAAAGCACGTCAAGAAGGGATAGTAATGTTTGATGGTAATCCAGGGGAAAGGGCTGTCGGAGATCAATTCAATGTAAATCATGCACCGAGGGGTCCGACACACTATATGTGGTGAAACAAGGTAGGAGGCTTCTGACCCGTCCGAGTATGGCGTGGTATATTCGGCAAAGCCGCCTGCGGCTTGTCGTTTCGCTCCTTTGGACCGGAACAACCGCTATGGTACGAGGTCAGAATGGTGTTGTAGTGATATACTGGATGTTCTGTACATATTTTGGTTTATCGGGCTCTTCCTTGGCCTGGTCATACTCGTTCATAGTATTGAGCAGACCGCGAAGGTAGTCATGCGCTTGGGGAATATCCAGCAGATTGGAGAGAGACATCGCCAAGACGGCAAAGCGATTTGTCCTACAATATTCCCCACGCGATGGTCAGACAATCCCCAGACAAGTAACCGTCGTACACACCGTTTCTTCATAGCGACATTATTGAACACCCTATCAAGTTCGCTGCGAGACATCATAACCGTATGGAACCAGTGACTCCGGCTTATCTGTGGACTCAGCACAACGTACTTGCTCAGAAAGAGACCGGCGCACCCTTCGTGTACGTTACGCATGTAGGTCAGAGTGATGATTCGTTTCTGAACCAGATCCCGGAGATATTCGACAGAGGTCCCCTGGGCAATGGTGGGTGTACCGTTTGCGACCAATGTGGTTGTCGACGACAGCGTGTCCGAGTGCACAGACTGCCCGTCCCACTCTCTTCCTGGGGTAACGGCCGCAGTTGGGGTTTGGACCGCCGCCGCATAGGCTGCGCCGGTAGCAGAGGAGATGCTACCTCCGGGAGTTGGAACGCTGGCTGGAGGCTTGAAGGAGGACAGCAGGTTTTGCGCGGAGCTCTTCCTGCGCATCGTTGGACGGGGAATGTCAGACATTGGTGGACTTGAGAGAGAGATAGCTGCCGGGAAACCAGCCATATGTATGGGGTCGTCGGTTGCGAGTAGGAAAGAACGAGTTTGCTAGAGGTGATCCTAATAATGTCCGAATTGGGTTGTCTCACTTTCTGCCTCTTCTGCCGACCTCACCAAGTTCAAGTTTCTCGCTCATCAATCCATCCGATGGACCCATTCATCGTTGCGAAGCATTTCACAGAATTTTACTATACAACATTTGACACCGATCGGTCCCAGCTGGGTCCCCTATATGTACGTCCATCGAACGAGAACAACGCATATCCGGGTTGACCTGACGACTGTGCAGCGTCCGAAGTCAATGCTCACATTCGAGAAAGACCAAATGTTAGGAGTAGAAGCCATCGTCGAGAAACTCACCGTAACCATTCGCTTTTTTAGGCCCTCCACTGGTGCTGATTATGCTCTAGTCACTACCTTTCACCAAGGTTCGACACAACGTGTCGACTATCGACGCCCAGCCCTCTATATCTTCTGAGGCTCTCATCGTCAGCGTGACTGGTTACTTGTTGGTATGTTGGTTTATTTACACTTCTACCCCGTGCTCACGCGAAGCAGGTCGACGATGAACCCAATCCTCTCAGCTTCAGCCAAGTATTCCAGCTGGTCAGCGAAGGCACCACTTATTATGTGTACGTATCTTGGTTTGATTATTAGCACGTACCACGATTACCGATGCGTTTTGCCAGCTTCAATGACATCTTCCGTCTCAACGTCGGTTAATTTAGTGACTTCCGTGTGCTTAGATTACCGCAGAACGGAGAAGAGCCAAGACATCGCGAAGAGAGGATCATATGTGTGTATTTTACCCTCAATGGTCACATGTTTGCAAGTCTGGTACTTGAACCAAACTCTTTCATCGTCTGCGTCTTTTCCCGATGTTCGTTCATGTACGTGCGCCCACCTTTGGACTCTGATTGTGCCGTGGTCGTTGCATGAAGCGACTACCATGTAGCATTCGAAGAAGATCTAGACTAACTCTACGAGGTGAAACGTAAAGTCCATCTAATACATATCGCCATGCGTTGATGTCGATCCAAACATATTGTACCTCACTTGCATAGTTCATCCCAGTAGCCTGGGTGCCGGGGGTCTAGCAAGGACAAGGAAATGTGGAAGGGAAGGACACTTACTCGGGACGACCTGGCTTTCCTGAATGGCAGCTTCAGAAGGAGCCTCTGCCATAACAACAGCAAATCCACTAAACAACGGCGGGATAAGTAACGATGGAAAACCTGATCGATCTGCATTCATAGCAACATACTTATGCAAGTGGAAGTTCGTGTGACTGCGAAAATATTCGTCAGATTCAGTCAGCCAGAAAATTTGTACAACGGGAGTAACTTACCAGTGTATGAACCATGGACCCGGGTTATCGGTGACGAAGCGGATTGTCACGTTATCCAGGTCTGCTTGGGACCCAATGGAAACGGTGTCCCTCCTGACGGGGTTCATAAAGTTGAAGTTTTGGCTTCCAGGAGCTCTGATGACATCGAATATGTGCTAGAGATCACAATCAACCCAATAGTTTGCACGGAAAAAGGTCCCGACGCCTCGGTGGGAATGACTTACGCCATGAAGATGAAGAGCATGCTGTCGAGTGATACACTTGTAAGTGACGTCGAAGAAGTGTGATGAACACTCACAGGTCCGCCGAGTGCACCACCTTCTGTGAGCTCAGTGGCAGGAACGCTGAGCTCAATCACCTTACCACGTGGAAGGTCGTAGACACTACCACTTGGGAGCAGCTGCGACGGGTGCCGAGCACCATGCAGGATTTGTAAGAGTACGGGCAATGGCGGGTCGGCGTAGGTTACTCCATTAATCGTATAATGGTGGTCTGCAAGTCCGGGAACGAGGTTAATGTTCACATCTGCTTTGCCTGGCTCTGGGACACCAGGCGCGCCGGGTGCGATCAAGGGGCGAACATTACTCTCGTCGTAGGAAAGTATATATGGTCCGTGCTCTGTTGTTGGTTCTTGCTCTGGCGCGCCGCTGTACCTCAGGATGGCAGAGCTTTGCCCGCCATCGAACGTCTGGTTGAGATGGCTCGATAACGCACGAATCCAATAGTTTCCCGAGGTTTTGTTGGCCGTTACTACCACGGAATAGCGTTGACCAGCGAACACTGACAGCGAATCGACAACTAGGGGTTCCGTCTCAACGCCGTCCGTTTCGATGACTGTCATCGCATGCCCATCGATGGTGAAATTGAACCACGGGTCGCACGAAGCCCCAATTATGCGGAAGCGATATCGTTTGCCCTGCTCGACGTTGATCACCGTAAGCGGGGACATCGGTCCACCAGCATACCGTCCACGACCGTTTATCAGCGTGGAATTCGCCGTATATGGAGGCAGGTACATTTGCGGACTGGGTATGTGATACCTGTAAAAAGTGAGCTTGGTGTCTAGAGTCATCACATAATTCACATCCGCACCAGTCGGCAAGGGTGATAACGGTGTTCTCTGGTGAGTCAATGAGCGTCTCGTTCAAACTGTCGCGAATAAAATACATACCATTATCAATGTCATACAGATGTTTATGCGGGTCTTCGGGATCATATATTACCAGCGGTCCTCTGAGACCATCACAATACTGAGATGAAAAATGTGAGTGGTACCAGTATGTCCCAGATTGATCTTGCGCATTGAATCGATGCAAAAAGCTTTTGTGCGGCCCGACGGGGCACTGTGTAACCCCCGTAACGCCATCTGCCCAGTTAGACTGTTTCTGGTAAATACCGTGCCAGTGCTGTTGGAGTTTCAGGTCCAAACATCGAGGTACATTCCAGACACACGAACAATGCTCGTAGACGTATCCATTGTGGTGTCGTGAAGGTAGTTTACCACGTTGATTTTGAAGTCGTCACCCTGAAGAAACATGAGAACCAGTAATTTACGACGTCACGGAAAGACATCACTTTCTCAGCGACAATCAGCGGCCCCGGAAAGGTTCCCCCAGCGAGTACAGTCCTTGAGAATATCAGTACAGAACAGTAAGCCAAAGTGACATAACCCAACGATCGAGGAAAACCATCAGGAGCGATGACCTTATTGACGATGTTCAGCTGTGCGACGGGACCGAGAACATGAAATTCGTTATGGAGCGAGGCCCTCTCTTGCTGGAACTCCGGTGTAGCAAAAACCGATGGTATAGATAAGGAGACCAGAGCGGACACAAGAACATAATGGGGAGTAGTGCGCATGCTGGCATGTATGGGCACTGGTGGCAAGGTGTTGCCAATGGTGAACAAGCTTATAAGTGAATGTGAATGTCCGCTCTCATACCGAGATGGGGAAGGGTAGTTGGGCAAATATCACTAACCCATCGTGAGCATCGGTCACCTACGTACGCGGGAGGTCGATGCATGGACCAATCTCGTACCGATGAGGAAAGATTCGGAATTTCGTCGTTCGAGACCGCCAGATCCGTACCCTTGTCCGTACCACCTTTGATAAAGTGATCACAGTAGCAGCTCACGATCATTCAGTCAGATCGAAATACGAACGCGGGTTTTGCATGATGGGGTCTCCACCTAGATGCAATGGTGGTCCAAAGACTTTCCGCTGAGATCGGAAATAGCGTTGAACCGGAAGTTGACCCTTTAGGATGACGATATTATCGTGTGGGTAGGGAGATGGTATGTACGTAAATCAGTCCTTAGGCCTCAACGTCGAGTCAGTTGACAAACTAACCCCAAGAGAATTTCTTGCTACTCACGACACGATTAAACCTTCTTGCTTTTCTCCAGGTTTGAAAGCAGATGTAACAGAGCGTCTATAGATCAGATGACTTGACCTTACCCTGGTCCTTTCCACTTTCTCTTCAAACCCTCGTTGAAAGTTTATGGACAAGTTGTGTCTTGGCCATCTGCATCAACGGTCGACTCCGTTACTCTTTTGCGGGGCCACGGGTCCACATCCGGTTCACTTGAACACTCCCAAAGTTGCGATGTAAAAAGGATGTCGGCACCCCAAAACAACAACGTGAGGGAGGATGACACTCCGGGAAGGTTCAAATTGCGGCGTAGTACAATCTTCTATGATCACTGTTTTGCGAAGGCGTACTTTTTCTGAATCGGCAATTCCACGTGCGCCGTGCGCACTTGCGGGTTGATGACTACACCAACCAGATGGAAGAGACCAACACACCATTCCTAGCCGAGGAGGCAGATGGCGAGTACTTACAGGTCGTCGAACTAATTCACGGAAAGGAAAGGTCGAAATAGTCCACACTCTCGTGTTCATTGAGTGACTCCGCATGTATATATGGTCCTCCTTGGTGAGAGCCGACTGGAACGCACATCAGTCAAGGCGATTCGGACTCATCAGTACTACCAGTCCCACCCTCGACGGCAGTAGCGTACTGATGTACCAACAGAAGAAGACTGCATTAGCAGCTGCTTGGCCAACTTTAAGAATGACCACTGATCGCCTAGAAGGCCATCCGGGTTAGTAAAAGCAGTACTTTTCATCTCCACCATGAGTATCGAGTCTGCATCTGAGAGTTATCAGCTGCCAAACATCCCTGTTCCATCAAGGAGGGTGCTGCACTGCATTTGATTTCACACAATATTGTTGGTAGCCCCGAAAGAATTACAGGGAACGCCACCCCTTCCGCCTCGCGAGGCCGCTCAAAGCCCGTCGGGTACCTATTCGCGTTCGCTGCAACTTATCGAAATTTCGAGTAAGTACCCACGTACCGGCGATCGACCCATACATACCACGAAGCTGGACAAATCGAAGATAGCTACTCCGAAGAGTCGTGGATGAGTTCGATATACGTGTCAGAAAAGCGAAAGAAAGTACTACTTACGTGACCTTGCATCGCAGTATTACCCCGTAGGTACTGGGGAGAGAATGATTGTGGCTGTGGTGTCGGAAGTTTCGCCACATCTAGCATTGTGCCGTTGTGCCCTTGGTTCTGCCATTTGGTGAGGCGAATACCAACCGAACGCTCGCAATTTGACCACATAAGTACTGTGGTATGGATGCACTCTTCGGGGCGTACACACAATCAGACGAACAATGGTGAGAGACCTACTCTGTCGAGGCGCAATGCATAAATTCATTAACTTTTCTTCGATGAGCGCAACACCCTGGCATATACAACTTGAAGGCGCCTGGGACCCGGCTAGTAGTCTTTTGTTGATCACAAAAGGATTATCGAGGGGTCGCGCGTGGTTCTTTGCTGTATTAGGTACGCAGCAAGCAGTGCATTTGAGGCGTATTGCTCCAAGGGGAACATCTATTACCTGCACCTGGTTTTGACGCTTGGGGTCTCTGGACGCCGCTTGTGACAGGGAGATCATCATCGGGACTGTGGCGTAAAGCAAAACGGGAAACCTACAGGTGGAAGGTCGACGCAGATGACATTTGATCCAGAAAAGTAAGGTATTGGGCGGCGACTGGGCTCTCGGAGACTCGGAGGTAAACGGATGAGGGCCAGAGATTTGAAAGGAGTAACAACTCTCCTCCGCCGACGCTCCGGTCTGCCTAGGCTACGACTTGCAAGTTATAATTAACTTTAACATACGCTGGAGCTAGACGAGTTCGGCTTCAACTCTGCCACTAACACAGCGGGATATCATGAATCCATTTTTGAGAGATCATTACAAATGATAACATACGTATGAAGTGGAAGGTCCATCATGTTACAAAGGTATATAGATCAAGTCTACGCTTACATTCACCCAAATAAGACGTTACCAGCCGTCCAAGACCACGACGCACTCGCTTGACAGGATGAGATCCTGAAATGCTTGAGAGTCGTCCATTTCGAAGGATCGATCATATTCTGCACCTCACTTGTGAGATCCTGCCAACCGAGTATTAAATTCAACTGGAGGATGTCAACTCCTGCGTCAGCCAACGTCCGAACTGCGTGAAGGAACGACTTGAGATCAGCTTGATCATGACATGGTAGAGGATACTGTATTTTGAGCGTTCTGAACACGCCCCGATACTTGTCTGCGAGGAGCATGAGGAGCTGGGCATACTGATTCAAGGCGTCTCCGCTACGTTCACTCTGGGAAGCAATCGCCAACTCCTGAAGCACAGGACTTGAAAGTAGTCGAACGAACTCGATGGCGTGGGATGGAGAACCATCAATAGTTAGTTTCTTCAGCGAGGGGAAGACGGGGGATATTGGCTGGAGACGAGGATCTGGCCAGCGTACAAAACGCAGATCAAGCTCCCATATGGTGGATGCGGAGAGTGCATGACAGTATTTGTGCAGGACGCTTGGGCCAAGGGGGCTCGATTTGATCGTGATTTTTTGGAGTTGTTGAAAGGGAAATGGAGTAAGGTTGTGCAGGGACTCCTTTGGGCTCCCCTCGAAATGGATATGGTCAACAAGAGGGGCATCCAGTAACAACCGGTTCATGACCGAGCTCCAGAGGACGGCTTCGACCTCTGGAGCCATGACGTTGGCCCAGCTAAATGTGACAGAGCGAAGAGAAGAGGGAAACATTCTGCGGTGCAGGTTGGGAACACTTTTCGCGTGAAATGCCAAGGTGGTAAGGTTCGGGAAGAGCTCAACGTTTGGACGAATATCGGTGAGTTGCTTGTAGATGGAGGAGTACACGCGGTGAGGGCTCATGGTAACAGTTTTTGCGTATAAACGCCGAGCCCGTTGAGCATAATTGTCAAACGTCGCCCACTTCTCCGGAGGTAACCTCGAGACAAGGAGGCGGTCAAATTGAAAGAAAGAGTTTTCCTGTAAGCAAGTATAACATGAGGGCTCGACGAACGCTGTGAGTCCCTCCAAACATACATCAAGGATCAACTCCTTCGGCAACAGGGAGATAAAGGGTTCCAGGGAGTCATTAAGTGCCCATAGGCGGTCGAGCACCGGTTCAGCGATAGCTTTGCAAGTGAAGGCGAAGTGGCTTATACTACGTTTGTCGTTGACGAGCTCATCCAGGATCATCTCCAAGACTTCAGCGATGTAAAGAGCACGATTCGGGGCAACACATGCTTGGTTTGCTGGAGAGCTGAGGGAGACATAGGCTCTTTCGGGGTGGTGGACATGGCTGCGAAAGATAACCCTGCTTGTCCCGCGGAGAGTCTGATGTTTCGCCCTCAACCTTGACGTAAGGGGTAATGCGTCATACCAACGAGGCTGGGGGGTGCTGCGGTCCCCTCGGTAAGCAATCTGCTGATCATTTGATCATCGTCGACCAAGTTCAAGCCTTATTCTAAGCGGACTGCGGTCAGTTTTGTCACTGTGTTATGGGGTTTGTGATGGTGGCTGTGCTACGCAGCTCTAGTCGCGTGTTTCTGGCAGCGCAAGGCTGCGCGCGTTCTCCTCGCCTTTTTACTTCATATCATTGTCTACGTTGCCCACCATGTCCACGGGTTTTGGTCAAGAAATCGTATCTGTCGTGAACAAGCTTCAAGATGTGTTCAGCACAGTTGGATCATCAGGATCCCAAATAGACCTTCCACAAATCTGCGTGCTTGGTAGTCAAAGTAGCGGCAAGAGTAGTGTCCTTGAGGTATGCAGCGCCGCCTACTACGCTTCGGTCAAATAATTCATTGTTTTTGTCCTCTCAAGAACATCGTTGGACGAGATTTTTTGCCTCGTGGTACTGGTATTGTGACACGGCGACCACTCGTACTGCAGCTCATCCACCGTCCTGCCACCCCACCACAACCGAATGGTCTCTCATGTACGTTCCACAGTGAAACTCGAGGCTTCTTTGATCTCAAAAATTACTTTCCGAAGCGCAACTTGCAGGCTCAGACCAGCAAGCCAACGAATCGGAATGGGGAGAATTCTTGCATCTGCCTGGCGAGAAATTCTATGACTTCAACAAAATTCGTGCAGAAATCGTCCGTGACACAGAGGCAAAAACGGGCCGCAATGCTGGTATTTCGCCACAGCCCATCAACCTGCGCATATTCTCGCCCAACGTGCTCACACTTACCCTCGTTGACTTGCCTGGTCTGACAAAGGTGCCCGTCGGAGATCAACCCAAAGACATCGAAAGGCAAATCAAGGATATGCTTTTAAAATACATATCGCGACCCGCTTGTATCGTCCTTGCTGTCACAGCAGCCAATACCGACTTGGCAAACTCGGATGGTCTCAAGTTGGCTCGTGAGGTTGATCCAGAAGGGACTCGGACAATTGGTGTTCTTACGAAGGTTGACTTGATGTGTGTTGTTCGGCTCACTCTCTTATGGCAGAAATCTCATTACTATGTCCAGGGACCAAGGCACAGATGTCGTTGACATTCTTGCGGGCCGCGTCATTCCACTCAGACTCGGTTATGTCCCAGTCGTGAACCGCGGACAACGGGACATTGACACTTCTAAGACTATCAATGCTGCTCTGGAGGCAGAGCGCAATTTCTTTGAGACGCACCCTTCATACAAGGGTAAATCTCAATATTGCGGAACTCCTTTCCTTGCCCGCAAGCTCAACATGGTCCGTTTACGATTGTTGTTCTCTCCATATCACAAGTTAATAACTTGTCCAGATCCTCATGCAACACATTCGCAACACCCTCCCTGACATCAAAGCACGTATAACGCAGCAGCTTCAGAAGTACAACGCCGAACTTGCAAGCCTTGGTGGACCATTGGGTGACGCTTCAGGAGGCAACGTCGTTCTTGCTGTCATTACCGAATTCACGAACGAATTCCGCACTGTGATTGATGGTAACACAAATGATCTGTCTTTGAATGAACTCAGCGGTGGCGCGCGTATCAGCTTCGTGTTCCACGAATTGTTCAACAATGGGGTGAAGAACATCGATCCATTTGATCAAGTAAAGGATGGCGATATCAGGACGATTCTGTACAACTCCTCTGTGAGTGGCCACCGCGAACACTTGATTGTCTGGCATTCAACTAGCGCGTAGGGTTCAACGCCAGCATTGTTTGTTGGTACTCAAGCCTTCGAGGTCATTGTCAAGCAACAAATCAAACGACTCGAAGAACCTGGCTTGAAATGTTGTCAACTGGTATACGATGAGCTTATCCGAATCCTTGGACAGCTGCTCCAAAAGATTGTATGCCCTTATTTTCGGACACAGAAGAGACTGACCATGTATTCGTATACAGCAAGCATTCAGGCGCTTCCCTGCCCTCAAAGAACGTTTTAACTCTGTTGTTGTGAACTTTTTCAAGAACTCCATGAACCCAACGACCAAACTTGTGACTGATATGGTCGCGTGCGTATAATTTCCCAGAGAGTTCAGACGTGGTTAGCTACAACTTTGTTATAGCATGCAAGCATGCTACGTCAACACAACTCATCCCGACTTCCTTGGTGGCCACAAGGCAAATTATTTTCGAGCAGGTTCAACTCGCCCGTCACTAACTCCCTTCGCTTTGGCAGGCCATGAGCATAGTCCAGGAACGTCTTAACGCCAACAAGCCCCCTCCGCCCGCACCTGATCCGAAGAGCGGCAAGCTTGTACCAGGCCAGATCAATGGCGGTCGTGACCTCGATGTCGACCCCAAGAAGGATGAGCCAAGCTTCTTCGGTTCATTCTTCTCTACTGCGAGGAAAGGACAACCGAAGAAAGCGTTAGGCCCGCTCATGGAGTCGGTAAGCACTGTCCGAGATGACGGGTCACTTGACTCGGTTAACTCGGTTAATCCCGTAGCCACCTGCGATAATCAGACCCCAATCGGCGCTAAGCGAGCGAGAGACCATGGAGACTGAGGTTATCAGTAAGTCGTCCAGCCTACCAAGGCTTAGACCATGCTCACACGGTATATCGCCGTAGAACTCCTTATCCACTCCTATTTCAACATAGTAAAGCGGGAGATGATTGACATAATCCCGAAAGCGATCGTGCTCACGCTCGTGAACCACTCCAAGGAGAATCTGCAACGCGAGTTATTGCAAGAGCTTTATAAACCTGACGTCCTGGACGAACTGATGAAGGAGAGCGAATTCGTGGTCAACAGGAGGAAGGAGGTCGTGAGTATGGTGACCGCACTGAACAAGGCTGAAGAGTAAGTCCGGATTGACCCACTTCGGATTGGAGAATTGATCGTTTATGATCTCATAGGATCGTCGCTGGTGTCTAGACGTGTGCGTGCGTGTGTATGCGTGGTGCTTTCGTGACTTGAGTTAGTGGAATACCCTCCTGCATACATGTCTCCTACTTGGTGTGGTTAGATCATCTATTCATCTCTTCATAATCGCAGTCGAGCGGCGGCGGCACTCTGCAGGACAGTAGCCAATGCATGACGTATCATCCTATTTTATGGGGTCGTGAACCGCACTACTAAGTGTTGGACGATTGGGGGGATTGCGCACCTATTTGGACCAGTTAACTCGGACGGTAACGGGAACTTCTTGGTTGCAGATCGCATTGGCAGATCCAAGACTGAGTCGTACTAACCAACGTAGACGTTGTATCGGTGGTGCATGGCAATTGAGCTGCTTGCACACAACCGGAGAGATGATGCTCCAGTTAACTCAGCCATATCCCTCGGACTACGGAACCCTCTTAAACCCCCCTTCTCCGTCAGGACGGACAATGATAGTAATTAACACTACCTGCGCATTATATGCGGTGTCATCTCGTTCCTCATGGAATTCTAGTGATCCTTCGCCGCAGCAGGCAGTGGATCCTGGTCGTGCTGCGCACATTCGCAGGAGACTGCTATTGACTCTCATCAAGAAGTATGTATCGTCAGCGAGTACATAATGAAACTTGGAGTCTATGGTTCAGCTACGATTCTCCTTGTCGGAGTAGCGATGAAACGTGTCCGCT
>JBBPQZ010000357.1:0-17326 GCA_038092795.1 Boletus rubissimus
CGGCGTCAGATATCCACTGATCTCGATCATGGGAACTCGGGGTTGGCAAGAATAAACATGGTATTCGATGTCCAAGTAACATTAAATAAACGTGTTACAGCCTCGTGGGTCCATCGGCGGTCCGTTCGACTGAAAAGGAGAAGCTCAGATAACCCCGAGGGGCGAATCAATGAATCCCACTTGGAGTGAAATGGATTCGTGCTTGTTGATGGTGCCGGTTCCGATAAAAATTGAAAGGTGTCCACGGCGATCATATCCCATGAAGCACGAGAAAACCTGATGGCCAGGGATGAAAGGCGCTCTAACACATCGGTCCACATGCCAGCTCACAGTTGGGGTTTCCATCGACAAGATTTCATTCAAAAAATTTAGTCCCACTGCGACGAAATTGATGAAAAAAGGCAGGGGGATAGCCAAATCAGATTCCCACTCACCACAAGTGGTTCTTCTTGCCTCGATGCAGGCACAGGTTTGGCCGACTTCGATGCTTCGAGCTGGGCTGCGAGACGACCCCGCTTCGGGTTCGACGCATGAGTTCCGCGTGCTTGTGCCTAATGTCGAGAGAGAGACCTGGTGAATCGTCTCCAGAAGGGCGAACCGATGAGTCCTCACCGATTTTAGTCTTCTCTCAGCGGCCTCTGCAGCTGCGGCACGGGCATCGGTGGTACTTTGACGATTCTGCACGCTTGAAGATGACGCAGCACCTCCGCCAAGTACTTGATGGCTGCCTGAGTGATTACCGAGTCTCGAACAGAGCGAACCCATGGAACTCAGCGCAAGAAGTGTCTAGCGTCAATGGTGGGGGCTCGGCTATGTCACACAGATCTGGGTAGGCTCACCACTATTAGTGGCAGAGTTCGACTTGAAGCCAGTGCTGGGTCTCACGTTGAATCATGCGCGTTTGCTGCGTATGTACCTCGTTTGTTCCTCGCTGTGCTCAGATAAGCGCATTTTAATTCCGACCTCCTGGGCAAGTGTCTTCGTCGCCTGAATACAGTAATTTGGATCGTCGGTGGACTCGTGTTCAATACGTCGCAGGCGTGCAGCGTTGAACATCAGATACAGCGAACCATCTACAGCCGAGGTGATATCTACGTAGGCAACATCCCGGAAACTTCTCTGTACTCTCCTCTATCCTCCGGAGGGCGAGTAGTGCGTTCGCGGAGGTCGTACTCTTCCAAGTGGCGATGAGGCATCCACTCCTAAGAAAGGCTTGAGTGATTAATTTGATACGTCAAGGAGATTAGCACACCTCCCACCACCGCCTGCCCACTAACCACGGTATATTGGGGTCCATGCCTGCCTTCACCATGCGGTTCTTGATCCCAGCACTCAGTAACAAGCCGAAAACAGTCAAAAGAAACAGGGTGACGACTAGCTGGTCCCTGGGTGAATCGCGCTCTAAGTCAGATATGAGCAATCGTCACAAACGCCAAAACATCGAGGCTGACGGAAACATCTCGCTTCGACATCACCCTCCTTGCCTGTGGCCGTGTCAGGATCCGTGTCGCCGAGAGAAGCCCCGTCACAAATGGGGAGCTGCCGGTCCAGACACCATTGTTTGGTACAGGAGAGACATGGTTTGGATGGGTTGTCTGGAGCATCCATTTGCAAAATGGAATAGTTCGATTGGAAGCAGATGCCTGCAGGCTCATTGTTTGACCGTCTGGTGAACAATGGTAGATAATAAGACTTACATTTGCAGAAGTTGGTGACCTCCCATTTGCTTATGGTGCCTTGGACTGGTATCTGGTGATGAAGCTCTAGCTGCCCGCAGACCAATACACGGCTTTGCTACGCACAACGTGTAATACGAAGAGGGAGAGCAGAAAGATGACAATGGTATGACTACACGGTTGTGGCATGGTGGAGCATTCGGCGGGGTCTGACGTTGTGGCTGAAGACGTGTAGTGCAGTTCGGTGTTTATCACTACAGGCATAGTTCGCAACAACATATCACTACCATTCTCCTGGTAACTTGAATCCGACTAGCCCACATTCTCAAGAGATGGCGGAGTACGAAGATGTCTTGACCAACCAGCCAGTCGTGATCGACAATGTTTGTTCCACTTGCTGACCATCGCGTCCGTAGACTCACCTCGCTCCTCTCAGGGTTCAGGCACTATCAAGGCAGGCTTCGCTGGTCAAGATCATCCAAAATGCTTCTTCCCGTCCTTGTAAGTAACCAGTTCATTTTTACATGGAACTCCACACGAATCACACTGTGCCGCAGCGTTGGGCGACCAAAGCATGTACGCGTCATGGCGGGTGCTCTCGAAGGAGACGTCTTTATTGGTCGTCGAGCGCAAGAGTTTCGTGGCCTTTTAAAAATCAAGTATCCTATGGAGCATGGGATCGTTACCGACTGGGATGATATGGAACGTATATGGAGCTGGATATATGCTGAGGAGCTTGGTACGCTCAGCGAAGAGGTGAGATCTGTTCTGGTGCGACCTACATTTCATCCCAAACACCTTCCTTATAGCATCCCGTGCTTTTGACCGAAGCCCCGCTGAATCCTCGCAGCAATCGCGACGTTGCTGCACAGATCTTTTTTGATACATTCAATGTCCCTGCACTGTTCCTTTCAGTGCAGGCCGTTTTATCACTGTAGGTTTATCACCCGATGTATTTACTTGCTGCTGACTGTGAGAGGATGAAGCTATTCCTCTGGGCGAACAACAGGCATCGTACTCGACTCTGGTGATGGTGTTACTCACGCTGTACCGGTATTCGAGGGCTTTTCGATGCCTCACGCAATCCGTCGAGTGGATGTTGCGGGGAGGTGTGTGTAGCTCAGCTTGATCATACAGCTGCGGATGAACCAGTTTCCCAGAGATGTTACCGACCACCTACAATTGCTTTTAAGAAAGTCCGGCCATCATTTACATACAACAGCCGAGCGAGAAGTTGTGCGGATAATCAAGGAAAAGTGCTGTTATGTAGCATTGAACCCGTCTAAAGAGGAGAAGGACACTCTCGGACGCCCAGAGGAGTTCCGGTTACCTGATGGAAATGTAGTTCAGGTAAGCTCGGACACGATATATGATGACCTCAGCTTGAAGATGCCCCAGCTTGGCTCTGAACGATTTCGAGCTCCAGAAATCCTGTTCAACCCTGAGCTTATCGGCCAGGAATACGCCGGTGTTCACCAAGTTGTAGTAGATTCTATCAACAGAGTCGATCTGGATCTGCGCAAGAGTCTCTTTTCGAACATCGTCCTAAGCGGGGGTAGCACATTATGTAAAGGTAAGCTATCGATGGCACTGAGATGTGGCTTCACTTTTTGTACTGTCTATTGTAGGCTTTGGCGATCGGCTTCTCAATGAGGTCAAGAAGTTGGCTCTAAAGGACGTCAAGATTAAAATCTACGCACCTCCAGAACGGAAGTATTCCACTTGGATAGGTGGTTCTATACTTGCAGGGTTAGGGACTTTCAAGAAGGTCTGGCGCTTGCATCGCGGTCTTGAACATAGGGCTCACGTTCTTTTTACAGATGTGGGTCTCGGCAGAGGAATATCAAGAAGATCCAGATATCATACACAAGAAATTGGGCTTTTAGGCTTGCCGTCTCGTGAACAGCTTCCGTCATTCTTACATGATACCCCTCATATCCAACAGATGTTGTAATACACTTAGATTTGATGCACTAATGGGAGAGCTTTTTCAGGCTGTTTGCATGTGCATATGATCCATGGGTGCCACAGAGCATAAAAGGACATATGCCATATATACAGCTTGCTACAGATGCTGATGGACGATAGGTGGTTGAGGGGGAGAGGAAGTAGAGAGCCCGGTTTCGACATGAAACCACTACTTTCCCTTCTTGGGAGGCTCTGCAGCCTTGGTCTTCTTGGTTCCCCGAACCTAATGTGCGGAGTCGTGAGCCCATGGGAGCGAGCAGTCTGTGGATAACCGACCTTTTTCGCGCGGTTTTTTCTTTCGTGCCGTAGCTTTCGAGAAGGCCTTTCTACCTTGGGTGCAATACCGCTCTAAGATTACCAATTAGGAATGCAGATGACACGCGGACGATGAACCAACCCTGATCAAGCGGTGTTTGGGCTCAAACTTCCTTTGTGAGGCCTCGTCATCGTAAATGAGGGCAAAGCCTGTGCTTCTTCCACCACCAAAGTGTGTTCGGAGACCGAAGAGAACGACACGGTTCTTGTCAGTCTTGTATAGGGTGGCAAGCTTCTCCTGGAGGTCGGATTTGGAAACATTGGGGCGGGACGGATGGAGGACATCGAGGACGAATTGACGACGAGAAAGAAGACGGTTGGTGATAAATTTGCGCGTACGCAAAGTGACGGGTGCCGAGTTATCAGCCTGGAAGACTCGTCAGAAGACTGAAGGACACCTGGACGGCCAGAAGGACATCCAACACTCCCCAACCGTGATTTGTCGTGAAAGTTGGCAGGGTAGTTTTGAGGGGTCCAAGGACGCATACTCACCATGATTGGGACAGTCGATCAGCGTTTTACGACGTTTTCTTGCCCGATATCTTGACGGGTTCTGTGAGCAAGAGTCAACGGGTAGCAAAATCAGAGTCCGTTCGGCATTTCCCGTACACAGCCACTCATCCGGTTAGTACCCGTTGGTATGTAATTGCTGACGTCCCCGCGAAGATGCCCTCCAACTTTGCCGGCTCGTTTGCCCCCTATGTACGCTCGCATTTCCATCCCTCATCCGTTTCTGACTGAACCTACAGACACCACCCCTAGATGATCCCTATCGTTTCCCCCACAAGCCTGTCTCCCGTCCGAGAATTTGGTTTCCGGAGAACCCAGCGTCTTATCAATCTGGAGGCTTGCCGTCGTCCACCGTGATCTCTGCCACTGCTGCGAGTACGGATGTAGAGCGTGACCAACACAATGAATGGGAAACAACTTACGGTCTACGCGTTGACGCTCTGGCCGCATTCGCCTATCTACTAGGCCCGATATCAGGTTCGACAAAGTCCTTCCCCTCGATCGTGCTTACCTCTCAGTTCGGCGTTCAGCCCTCACCTTACTTGTCCTAGAAACACACAACGACTACGTTCGTTTTCATGGTCAGCTTGTGCTGTCATTATTCGATTTATTTGAATATGACCGCGAGCAGCATACCAGGCAGCGCTCTTGATGACTCCTCTACTTACCGCGTACATCCTTACCGCGGCGCTGCAATTTCCGTCGTGGGTCTGTTCCTTTCTCGCTCTGCTCCTCTGTGTGTCAGGATTTTCAATGGCGTAAGGGTCCACAAGCCATGGACATGTAGTCTCACTCACACTTCTCTTACTTCAACATGACTCAGTACTCAGGCCTTCTTAGGTGCCTCGAGGGGCGGACTCTCGCGCTATCATCTCCCGAAACTTGGATCTCTTGCACACCAGTGGGTGGATGAAGAATGAGGTCACCCAATCACTGGTCTTTACATATGGACCAGGTTACATACTCTATGTGTTGTTGTTCGATCTCACGAGGCAACCAGGAGAATATGAATCAGACCATTTATGAGGTAAATATAATAAGCTTGGCGCAGCCTGGATTGCAAATGACACGTCAAGGAGTATTGCAAGCGCTGCCATCGGAGGTCCGGATAATCCGGAAGTCAGACGAGTTTTGAAGGAACAGGCTGAAATTATGTGGTCCCCGATATTCTCTCGAGCAACAAGTAATCGACACAAGTAGGCTCGAGTTCGGGTGGTGGGAAAGCAAAAAGGTAAGTGTGTGAGGTTTTGCATTGTTAGTATTTCACCATAAGGTGCTTGAGTTGTTACAGGACGACAAACTCATCAAATAGATAGATTCAAGCGGAACACAAGTGAATGACAGCAGAAAGGTTAAAGTTTGACACAGGTCCTTTGATCGATGCTTGGAGTATATCCAGCCGTACAGGTCAACACTAAATTGTTTTCAGGACATATCACGGACTCTGGTGAATGTACGAACCAGAACAACGCGCTTGTATGCATTCAACATTCCATACCCCTTCAATCGATGTACAGTCTTCTCCCCGACCGTCCGCTGAGCAACCCCCACAATGTTGCAAATCATATTTTGGATCAACACATTCAAAGTCGCTCAAATCCCCAGCCCTTAAGATGGGGCATGCGTCGAGTCCAGCTGGACACAGGCTGGCGTTTCGTGATTTGAGAGTGTGCCGACGTGAAAGTTGCCCCGATGCCGGTGACGGTGAAGAACGCCGTGAAGGAGTGCTAGATGGGGAGCGTCGTGATGGTGAAGCAATTCTTTGACATATCAGGCTTGACGGCGACCATACAGAATCATTCCCACATGTCAGAGACGAAAGTGCTTCTAGATTCGCGGGAGCACAACTAGTTAGCTGGGTGCTCCAGTACCATCCTGACGGGCACCGTGTACTAGGAGGAATGAAGCCGCGGCGGGGAAGGCAAGTCGCTTTCTCAGAAAACCTGTAGAAGCTGAGATGGTGTCACGGACTGCTTCTTCAGTCATTCTTACCAAAACTCCGTGGTACCACAGGCGGTCGAGCGTTGGACATGTCCGACTTGGATGCAACTACTCGTCGTGGTATCCCAGGTATAATGGATAGGACATGACACAGAACCCGAGGATAAAACATCTGCCACCGGACTTGCAGGCAGACAGACAGACAGCTCTGTGCAAGGGGTAAGCGTAACAGATACTTTCACACATAAGTTCCGTAACATGCGTACGGTCTGACCAATACCAGCTCCCCTTTGAGGGACACGACATTCCATAGCTAGAGCAATATTAATCAGTCCTCTATTTACCATCGAGACAGAGACAGCTTACGGAGGAGCACTCTGGAATGACTGTTTGCCAAGAGGTATGCAATTTCGAATTGGTTCATACCAAAATTCATTTGAAGAACAATTCCCAGCGTTGCTCATTATGAACGTCCCATTTACGAGAGGGAATGAAAGAACCACCCAGATGGCCGGTAACGTGCGAGAGAGAGATCGTATTTTGGACATTGAGAACAGGGCGCAGCCCATGAAGGATCAGAAAGAAAGTGGGAGGTGTTGAGGAAAGCAACGACAAACTGTTCTTTTACATCCTCACTCACCTTTGTGCTCCATATGGTGATCTGTGGATCTTTGTGGTAGCCGTACTTTCGGTTCAGCCATTCATCATTATTGTGCTCCTAATTGAGGTATTTGCTTATATCACTAAAATTGTAACACGGACCGTATTGTGCACAGGTCCACCACAGGCAATGACCAGAAGAGCGCCCACATCAGAACAAATAGAACCACTCTGACAGACAGTCGTCACGCGATTGAAACTCGTCGGATTGCAGGGGAGGTACAGTACTCTTTACTCTTTGCCTGATTGTCCATGAACTGAATAGGACTAGTAGTTGGGTATTACGCTTATTTCACCAAATATTTTCACTTTATCCTACCCGAGAAGGTGAGTATGGTCTATTTAGGGACGAGGCGTACGCCTACCAGATTTTTCTAGCACTGACAACGCCTTTTGCAGTGCACGTGCAGAGAAGTATCGAACATCAGCGTCCCCATCGTTCTTCTGTTGCTCCAGGACGGGGATAACTTTCAGTCCCACAAAGTCTTTGCCCTCAGGAGTGTCCCCAAATGAAGTCGCCAAAACCTCCAAAGCCTTGGCAACATTGAATCGTATGTTGGGGATGGGGTCAACGGCGAGTTGTAATAGAGGAGTTATGATCTCTGTTTGGATGATGGACAAAGTCAAAGAGGGTGAAATGGTCTGGAGAATCGCGTCAGCAAGACTTGGGATGTCTCAGGCCATGAACAAACCGTGATAGCTTGGACAGTGGTCATCCGGTACAAGTAGTTAGGATGCTGACCCATGCCCACGACCTTGGGAACGATGGCAACCTTGGCCCACTCAACACCAAAAACTTCAGTCAGTTTCTTGAGGTTTGTAGTGGCAGCTTCGCGTATGCTGAACACGGTATCCCCCAACCAGGACATGCATAGGTTCCCGAGTTGCTCGTCGAAAAATGGTTTCCCTAACTGCGTTGCGAGAAGAGGAATGTACTCGATGATCGCTTGCCGAACACGCCATGACTTGTCTTCTGCCAGTTCAATGATGGCGGGCAGGAGGCTATCCGACAGGAGCTCGATGTCAATAACTATAAGATCTCCGAATCAGACTGAAACGTCCATATATTTTGTCGAAACTCTTCATACCACCGTTGACCGTTTCGAGTTTGCTGATAACGTTCAAGCGAACCTCAGGGAACTCGTCCTTCAACAGATGAAGGAATAAGGGGAGCAAGTGTTCGACCGTTGCTTCACGACCGAGAAGTGGAGCCAGTCCACTAATCTGGTTCGCGAGAGCAGCTCTGACGTGTTGCGATGTATCGTGCGACAAGTCACGGACACAGGGTACGATGCGTGCCAAGATGACCTCTCTTTCGAGAAGTTTAGAGAACCCTGAGGATTGAACAAAATCAACGCTGATGATATGCATGAAATGTAAAGCGCAACGGTACCCGGAATCTGACCGGCGGCGGCGGTCCGCACTTCTGCCTCATTGTCTTTCAAGAGCTGGACATACTGCCCGATCAACTCCTCTCTGACCAACTCTGCGCCAACCGCTTCAGCAAGCTAGGAAAGATAGCTTATTGCTATTTGTCACCACAGCATTCTGGTTGTGACACACCTCGTTGAAGTGGGTAGCGGCCATGTACCGTACTCTCCAGCTCTTATCGGCAACGCTATGTCTTATTTGTTTCAATAGCTGTTCCTTCACTTCGGGTGGCGTAAGCTGCTGAGCGATGACGATCAGATCTTCGACTGTCAATAGGCGTACGGAATCCTGATCATCCGACTGAAGTCTGCGGTAAACTGGCAGACCATCTGAGAGTACATGGTGCTTGGAGAGGTTCTTTACCAAAGGCTGGATAGACACGATTGTCAGTAGATGGTACGGGTCTCGACAGCCTAACACGCACGCCAAGCCACCGTGCCGCAGCGCGTCGAACCATGGGTGTATCATCGGCCCCAAGGGCAGCGAACGCTTTTCTCAGCTCGTCCTGGATGACGGGCGACACTTTAGGGTAGACTGGCGAATAAAGTGCGGCGGAGGAAGTCCGCGAGGTGAACCATTCGCCGTGTGACAGGCGTTTTAAGAGGGGGATGTAGTACTCTTCTACCTGGGTGGTTGACAGAACGGCAGCTATTTTCGAGATGGAATCCGCGGCCTAGTGACAAGAGGATGAGAGAAGAGTAGAGTGCTGGAGTCAAGACGCGGGAATACCTTGTCCCTAACCAACGTTTCCTCTACGGCGGACAGATTCTCTAAAGGACCCAGCAAAACGTGAGCATACTGCGGCCCACCGATGTATTCCTCGAAATTTCGACCAAGTTCCTCTGCCAAGGCCAACAATACCTCGTCCTCATCGTCGACAGAGTCTTGAAGGAATGGAACGAGCTCGTCCCGCGCGCGATCTGGCCCTAGCGCAAGCGCTATCGTGGGTATGCTGTGGATGGCGTTGAGTCTCAATTGGACATCTTCTGACCGCAGTTCGTCCATTAAGACGGCAATCGGAGCGATCTGAAGGGAGAAAAAATAGATGAGTATATTGAATTTGGGGGTGTAAGAAAAATCTAACGTCTTCTAAATTGAAAGATGAGTCCATCGTGCTACGGGAAGGAGGGTGTTAGTGAGATGGTGATTGAGGAAGGTTGAGGAGACTGACGGAAACAAAGTTGAAATCTAGAGAGTCTCTGGCAGAGGATGCCCTCCTTTAGGGAGCGCCACATGCATAACAAACCCTCAGCCACAACTCTCTCAATGCCCATACAACAAGCTGATGGTCGTCTCATCCTCACCCATCCAAAGGCGAGTTCAACATCTACACATGCGTGGCCTGTCACTCATCGTACATCTATCTAGGGTGCCTCAGCCGAGCTCCTCCTTTACGGGGCCACCGTCATATCTTGGAAGGCAGGGACACACGCCAACCCTGTGCCTGTCGAAAGGTTGTTCCTGTCCTCCAAGGCAGCACTGGATGGCTCCAAGCCTGTTCGAGGGGGCATTCCCGTAGTATTTCCATGCTTTGGCGCGCCGAGCCACCCAGAGCATGCGCGGCTGGGTCAACACGGGTTTGCGAGAAGCCAAGCATGGACTTTTGACAGTGTCGTGATGGACGACATGTCTGACGTATCTGTCCGCTTGAGTGAGCGATCCATGTTGCTATGGCTCTCCTCGTGCTCAGTGTCGGGCAACAGCATTGGGCCCAACGGATAGCATCAAGGCCACGTACGATCGGTCGTTCCAGCTTGCGTACGTGGTGACGCTAGGGGAGTATCAATTGAGCACGGATCTGCATGTGACGAATACGTCTAGATCGAGCGTCTATCCGCCGGACAATCTTGAATTCCAGGCACTGTTCCACAACTACATTCGTGCGCCGGCAAACCAAGTACTCGTGTTTCCATTGCAGAACAATACGTATTACGATAAGACGGAGACGAGTGAGGAGGGGCGGAGCAAAGGGAAGACGGAAACGAGGGCAGGAGTAGACGTGCAGAAATATACCGACTCTGTCTACGAAGACGCGTCGCAGAAATACGAGGTGACATGGCTGGGGGGAGGTGTCGAGATCAAGGTGATGGGGCTGAAGGATGTTGTATTGTGGAATCCACAGCGAGCTGTAGGAAGCAAGATTGCAGACATGGAAGATGGTGGATGGTGCGTCGTCTTTGGATACGTGCGAGCGGGTACTAATGGCTGATCAGGGAGAAATATGTGTGTGTCGAGCCAGGACATGTGAGGGGATATCTCAAAGTGGAGCCCGGACGGACGTGGATTGGACAGCAGGTTATTTCGGTGATTCACGACGAGCGGAGGATCTAACTAGCAAGCGAGCCAGGGACCGCGTTTTTTTTTTTTTTTTTCAAACTTGACCTCCATTCCAAAACTCGCTCCCTTTTTTGTTTTTTCCTCGTCGCTCGTTTGATTATATGACATACGGCTCGATGAGTATTGCCAAACAACCACGGCGACCGAGTGTCCAACCGCCCGCTGTGGCAGCGTCGCCGACGGTGCATACAATGAGCGAGAAAATGTTGAAAAGTCGGGTCTCGGAACAATCCTTCTCTCGAAAATCAACCGCGCCCGTCCCCATCTCGGCAAATTCTCTCTCCCTCTCTTCTTCCCTACCAATATCCACCTCCACTGACGACCCCGCCCTTGCCGACGAGCTTGACTACATCACCGTATCCGCTCCAGCAACACCTCCAGACAAGCCTGACATCCCAAGACTTCACCGTCAGGTCGACAAGGCTTCTCGCATCCTCGGCATCTCTCACAGAAAGTCAATGGAGCCCATCCCCGCCTCCAACAGGACTTCCATCCTCTCCACCCGCTCCGTCCCAAATACCCCCACCCAGCACATCCCCACCCTCCCCCTCACCTCCCTCTACCTCGTCTCCGGTCTCCCAAAAAGTCCTCACACTTGGACCCTCGCCGATCCTGATGCAGTCCTTGGCCTCCACCACTCCGAAGGCGCCGTCGCGCGCTGGTGGAGACCAGAGGTCCTCGGTAGCACCGTCTCTCCCGGTGCCGGCGGAGGCAAGAAGAAGAAAAAAAATGTAAAGGGTGAACCTACCGAAGTCCTCAAGGGCGCTGGCGCTCTCTCAAAGGCCGAAGTCGGCAAGATGCTGTCCAAGGCTCTCAAGGTTCCCATCTCCATCTTCCTCATCTTCCTCCTTCTCACCTCTCTTCCCTAGCTTTCCTTCACTCGCGAGGTCGAGATCATCGCCTCCACTCTTCAGCCCGCTAGCACCATACACACATTCACATTCACCCTCCCCGCTCCCTCTACCCCCCTTGCCCCTGCCCCGTCTGACATTGGATTCCTTCGAGGCTCGGTCCTCACCGCTGATCGCTCCTCAGCCGCACCCACTTTCACATACCCTTACACAGACGACCCTTTTGCCAACGCCCGCCCTTCCTCCGCCTATCTTGGTCCTTCCTCCGTACTTGCGCCGCCTCCTGCCACCCCTTCTCCCATGTACGAGAAGCAAGCCGCCACAGGCGTCGGTGGAAGTGGCACAATCACCTACCATGGCGTGTGCTTGACCGTTTGGAGTCATGCAGATGCAGAGAGGAGTGCTGCTATCCGAAGAACACTCGAAGCTGGTCGCGTCAGAAAGGAAAGCGCTCAGTCTTTGGTCGCTTCTCGTCTCAAAGTTCTGCGGTCCTCCATCGGTCATGGATCTACAACCAATTCTCCTGGTGAGTCTAGTCGCCGTGTCGGAAAACGCGGCGCACGCGGTCCCTGGCCGGGCACAGACGGCGAAACCGACGGTGAAGGTGCAGAAACCGATGCCGGTGCCATAAGCGAGAGCGACTTTGACGTCGCGAGTACCGTCGGTGGCCATGGCCCTGGTGAGAGCACCCTTTTCCTCCCAGGCGACACTGTCTTTTGGCTCCCATATGCGTTATGTGAGTAATTTCATACAGGGTTACCGACGCGTACCTGATCTTGGTTGACATAGCGCTTGTATCTCGTCACCCTATCTATGATCTCATGAGGGACTATCTCACTCTCTCCTGGGCCCGCTTCTCCAAGGATGTTCAGTCTCATACTCTGCAAATCTCGAAAATCCTTGCGCATCCCGCTCCACGTGCAGGCGAACTCATCAAACTTGATGCTTCCCTCGCCCCTATTGTTGGGCGCTCATCAGGCAGTGCATTCGGAGGCAGCAATAACGAAGACACCAGTCTCGAGGTCATCGCAAGGTTCCCTGGAGGGCTTGATTTCGGTAGGGGGTTGGTCGATATCAACTTCACCATGTGGCCGTTATTCAAGTGTTTGAATATCGATAACGTGTTGACTGTTTGTGAGGTGCGTAGTCCAGCCTTGTTTTCGGCACTTCAGTACACCCTGAGCTTATCTCTCCAAGATCGCGTTGGCTCCCACTGGTCGTGTTTTGTTCTTCTCTCGATACCCTGCGATGCTCGGCGTAAGTGACCAACTTCTTCCCCATTCTCGGCCTTCTCACTGTCTTCATTGCAGGTTGCTGTATCTACCATCAAATACCTCGTCGAATTGCGTGGGTGGAATGGCATTGCTCTGCCTGCAGTTCATGCACGTGACGCCAAGATATACATTGACGATCCTGGTCCCTGGATATTGGGTCTGGCGACTGAGGCAAGGTACAGCGTGCGGCCTGCACCGGAAGTTTGTGTTATCGACTTGTAAGTCGCGCTTTGTATTGTTCTGTCAGATCTCTCACATTGTTACCTCCATAGGGACATCAATTACCTGAGCTGCCCCTCACCACCTCCTGGTATTGTCTCCACCAAGCAGCAGCGAGAGAAGTATAGACAGCGATTGCTTGCCGCTTTCGAGCCTCACTATCATCCAGACCACAGCATACCCTCGTACGTCTCCTCTGGTAGATTTTCCTTTCTGGTGTCTGATACTGTCACCTCGATCATAGCGAGTTCAAAGAAGCTTTTCCCGCAGGTAGGTTCCGCCCAGTATGCAAAGTGCAGGCAAAGCGAGGCGGGGAAATGGCTGCCGTCGCCGACACCATCAAGCCACCCGAATGGTGGCATTCCACGCGCATCATTCAGGCGTTCGATGCCGTGCTCGAGGACAAGGTGAACTAGTTCACAGGGAGTCCGAGCATTATGCTAACTTGCTCGTAGTTTAGGAAACCTTCACTTCTCAAGCGTCTCTCCTTGTTCGGTACTGCTCGTCGTCTACCACGATTGACCGTTGCGGAACAGCATATTCAACTTTCCATTCGCAAACGTGCTACTGCTTTCGTCGATGCGCGAGATGACCTTGAGACGAAGATTGGTCGACTCTCCCGTCGTCTCAACTTCCTTATGACTGAGGCCGACCTGTGGAGAGACAAGTTCGTAACATTTGAGCAGTACGCCGAGAAATTAAGTGGGGAGGCAGAACAATTGAGAGGCAAGATTGGTAAAGAGCAGAGGGAGACCAAGAGGTTGAGCGGGCTTGTCACTTTGACGGCTGCGGAGAAAGCCAAGCTACAGTCCCGTGAGTAAATTTCGTCGACTTGTCGAGAGATCATTAAATGGCAGCATATTATCAGGACTGGTCGATACTGAGTTAGCACACAAGGATGCACTCATCGAACTGGAGCGGATGCGGGATACAATGGAACGCATGGAACAAGAACGTGCAGAGATGGTCGCCGAAGTGGAAGCACAGATCGAGCGTGCACTCGCATCCATGGCTGTCGACGTCGATGAATCCGACTACGGTGGAGAACTCTCATCCCGCCCTGGTTCACGCATGTCCACTTCCGCAAGGTCTGCCAGTGGAACACGTTCGAGGCGGACTAGCGATGCCGTGAAGAATGGGTCCCACGAATCCAATGGATCTCGGCTGCGCAGCTTCGGCACAGAGTCAACTCTTGCAGAGGCGTACGAACAGGGAATGGATGATACGTTGGTTACCAGCAAATCCGAGCGGGAGACGGACACTATCACAGAGGAGCAAGAGACTCCAGCGTCGCCGACAAAGAAGAAGAGATTCTCAGCGACGCAGAGTGAAGTGGTACAAGATGGCATGATGGCCGTCGATGAAGGTATCAGTGAACGCAGCGATAAGATCGCACAAAAAGTCTTGCAGATTCAGCAGAAGGTCAGTGGATATATCACTGTTGATTTCGTCATACGTTGAATCACCCTGTTTTGCAGCTGGAAACGGCATTGGCGTCGGAGAACATCCAAGACCGGAGGAAGAGATCTGCAGGATACAGGAATACCGGGTCTGATTATGCTACTGATGAGCGTGCCGACGAGAGCTCGGATGCCGCTGTGTCCGTCCGCCTGCGCCAACCACGGGTCACCAAGCTCGTAAACAACCCTCCTGTCAAGGCGAAACGCAGGGAACGTAGTGATACAGCGTCCACGAATCGAACGGGCACTGGTACTATCACACGTCATTCCGTTGACACTGCCGCCTCAGCAACCCCACGACATTCCTCCACTCCGAATAATGGTTCACCCACACCACAACGAGAGGACAAGATCCCAGGACAACTCGAATCTGAGACGGACGGTACTGATCTCCAGACGCCTACCGCGGAGACATCTGGTACATCGGTGCGACAATCACTCCGGAAAGTTGCATCTGGGGCTTCCTTGACGGCGCTTTCTCCTGCGGCACCGACTACTGCGCCAACGACCCCTGCTCTGACACCAGCTATGACCACTACTACCGATGAGTCTGACACCGAGTTCCAGAGCGCATGCTCCACGAGCCCACGCGACAGTTACGGTAGCTTTGAGAGCAAGAAGGCGATGCAACATGACTCCGACGATTCTGGAACATCCACAGACCAGGATTATAACAGGGAGAAGAGGCACGTGACAGAATATACCAACTTGCCCATCATGAGGGCACGACTTTCTAGTAGCGCAACTGCGGTACCGCACACCAGCCCGACTCTGTCAGATGTCACTGCCGCACCAAATGGGCGCGGCTTCGCAACACGTTCCCGTTAGGGGACTAATTAGCACGTCCGTCCGCAATATACCCACCCTTCACATATATATCATTATCATCATCATTGGAATGCGCCAACCCTCCAATCCTTTCTTCCTCCCATTCCTTTCGCTACAGCTATTTCACTCGTACTTGTTCATAGGTATCTCACATGTTCAGCTTCAATGCATATATTACAATTCACTTGAGTGTAGTACAGGGATGCTACATGATACAGCCACTAGTTATCCAATCCAATCTATCAGTTGCCTGCTAGTCCATTCTACGCCTATTATTGAATGCTTTCACTACCGATGCAATCTGTGCAAAGAACCACACTTGTGCGTTCTTGTCAGGTATCAGCACAAACTTGTCGTGGTCTTTGCCCGACTTGTGAGAAAATCGAATACCGGTGTCTTCGGTAGTGACACCCTGTACCATGGTCAGGGGTAGATCCCACTCCAGGCGTAACCTCTTGGACCAAAACGAGAGCACCCTTGCGGAGGTCAACAAGACAACATTGTCGCCGCCTGCATTGTCTGTCTAGATATTCAACGTCTACAGTATATGCTCAGTTCGACACTTACCGATGTGAGCGACATAGCATTCGTTCCTGTAAGCACCTTGTTCCAGATCTCTCATCCAATACTGGCCGAGTGCCTCACGACTCGAAAATGGCTGGGATCATCATGTCTTCTGAGTCCAAATCGAAGTGACTATATCGTTACACATACCACTAATACGCCATCCGGAGGGACGTGTCTTGGCTAGAATGAATTAAATCAAGACCCTGCACTGACAAGATGATGTTTTTTTTTATAGCCACTCACTGGTCTGACGCGGTCTCTTTCTGGCTTATCGAAGACGGTCGTGGTGTTCCTTATACCTGATGCGGCATCAGTAATCACAAATGACAGTAGACGAGGGACCTGGCTACCTTCAGAGACGTTTGACGCGAGATCAAACACGCCGACCGCAGGTTTGGTCAGAGCACTATAATCACGTATTAAGTAGTACTGTCGCAAGTAGCGTGCATGCGTACCCAACCAAGCCCTTGCCTACGCCTTTGAAAAATCCGACGGCACCTTCTGTCTCTGCTCCCTGGATGGGTTTAGTCTAACACTTCATGAGCAATCACCCTGGTGTGTTTTATCCATTCTGCATACCACAATGCCCTCTACTGCACTGACAACGCTAGTGGCGAGCGCTTCACCACCTGCAGTTACACCATAACTAACAAGGGTGTGAAACAGAGCAAGGCGAACGAAAAGGTCACTTCTTACATTGCATGACGAGGCCGATTGCGGCGCTGCGACAGCCTACGTTGCGCTTGATATTCCGCGTCAAACGTTGCAGCGGACAAGCCTGAGTCAAGTCAGGAGTGTCCCTTAAACTGGAATAAGTTGCCTGACCTTTGCCCAGGCTACTTGTGAACTTGGTGACACTGTCCGATAGACCGAACACTGTCTTCTTGACAAAACTAGCAGCACCCTGAACTGTGGGTCAGAACACTCGCCGTAGGGAGAACAGTCGACTACCTTTGCGATTCCGATACCTAATTCCTTGTTCCCATGCATGACAACGCCGTGGTATGGTGCGTAAAAGATGTCTGCAACCCCAGAACTCACATTCGTAAAGAGGCCCACTGGATTCCCAATGAAATCGGCGGAACCGAGGATGCGGTAGAGTTGCCGCAGGACATCTTGACGGTAGTGGTATGTAATGCGATTTCGCAGTTCGGGTATTGTCAGTCGCATATCTGTGATGGTGAGAGCGTTGAGCTCAAGAGGTGCATCATTGACATTCCCCAGTGTCATAGTCAGTGCGTTGACGACCACCGCCAGGGGGTTCCGAATGCTCAACCTGCATCGACATG
>JBBPQZ010000358.1:0-17270 GCA_038092795.1 Boletus rubissimus
ATTATGACACATTACCGATGCAGTTTTCTAGGCAACGAAAGAGGACCGCTGAATCCGAAGCTACCACCCAGGAGGCAATGTCCCCACCACCAAGGAACAGACCGCGGCATAAGGAGATCATTTGCAAACGTGATGAGTTGGATGATGACATTGGCCAGGCGAATGACTTCCGAGTATTCCACTCGTTACCTCCGGCTTCAAAACTATCAGGTTATATGGCAGAGAGCATCCTGGTGGAGAACATTTGGCATCGTGATCCAGGCGAAGATAACTTGCTCCAGGAAAACATCCGATGCGCCATTCAAAAGCTGCTCCAGAACCCAACCGCACGTGAGAAGAGCAAGTCGCAGATGGAGGCCATTCTCTTGATAATGCGAAAGCGGCAGGATGGGTTGATAACCATGCGGACAGGCGGAGGGAAAAGCATGCTCTGGCTTGTACCTCCTCTGCTTGACCCAGAGGCTCGATTCATCGTCGTTTGTCCTTTCACAGTGCTACTGG
This sequence comes from Boletus rubissimus, assembly GCA_038092795.1. Lineage (NCBI taxonomy): Eukaryota > Fungi > Basidiomycota > Agaricomycetes > Boletales > Boletaceae > Lanmaoa > Lanmaoa rubissima. The sequence goes on from JBBPQZ010000358.1 coordinate 502, forward strand.
ACCAACAATATGACCTCGCGCGAAGTCACGGTCTTCAGGCAATCAAGTATGGGGCCGGGGACATTCCCCAGGATGTTCAAATCCTCTTCGTCCAGGTTGAGCACGTGGGGTGTCGACACTTTCGCAAGTAAGTACTCCTCTATGTTGTTATTAGAAAATGCAGACTCCATTTTACAGCAAATTGATCAAGGAGGGTGCTGCAAAATTCATAGCTATGTTCATTGACGAACACCATGATGTGCTCTCTTGCCCGCCAGATCGTCAGGCCAGTTGGAAAAGGCTTGCACGCTGGGCATCTGCCCAAGAAATGCCCCTATATCTGCTCTCCGCCACGGCCCCTCCTCCACTCCAACAAAAGCTGCTGGAGCCTTACAATATGACTAAAGAGAACACGGCTTTTATCCGGTCACCCACGAACAGGCAGGAGATTGGACTACATACCATTCCTGTGAATGGAACGACAGGGCTGCGAAGCCTGGTTCGTGCCCTTGCAAAGAAGCTAAAAGCATGGGAAAGAATGCTTATTTTCTTCAACTCATGCGATGAGGCAGAACAGTTTTCCACCGAAAACCAGTGCTCTGTCTTCCACAGCAGGCTTCCAAAGGGCGATAATGGGAAGGAGTTCAACATGCAACTGTGGCAAAACGGGGAGAGCAAGATGATGGCCTGCACTTCAGCATTCGGAGCAGGAGTCGATAAACCCAATGTCCGATTTGTCGTCATCCACAAACCAAAGTACAGTCTCATGTCAGCGTTACAGGCGGCTGGGCGAGCTGGTAGGGAGGGAACAGAGTCCCACGTATTCTTCACCACCGGGAAAGCTGGACCGTCTTCCCCAAGTCATTGTTCGGATGTGGACATGGGTCGGCTTCTGTACGGTGACAGATGCAAGGTCTACCAGGCAATGGAGTGTATGGACGGAAAACTTCTGGCAAAGGAGTGCAGACAGATACCCAATCAGGTGCACTGTGATATTTGTTCTCCAGGCGGTGAAGTCCACAAGTTTGCTCTGTGTGCGGCAAAAAAAATTGGTTGAATAATAGTCTCAAGTATACATAGAGGGCTTTGGCGTTCACGGTCAATACTCAATCCCAGTCAAAACTCACTAGTGTCGTCTTCCTTTCCCGAGAAGGCGCTGAGCACAGATTCGACCAAAAAGTGTGTGCACGCAATACTACTCATGCTCGTGTTCGAGTCGCTATGGTGGTGGTAGGTGGAGTTGCGGTTGAAAAGACTGATAGGAGGGCTGAACGAGAAAACGCCGATACGCTCCTCTCGTTAGGCGACCCCTCGCACAAGCCGATCGTAGGGCCTTCGTCAGGTTTGCATATCACGCTGCCTGCGTACTACGCACCCTCGCATATGGGCCTGCTCGACCCCACCACTTCGGACGGACGCGACATCCTTTTTCTTCCCTGGGAAGGCGGCGTCACTAACTTGCGACGATTGGATTATCTGCTTAGCAGGTACGAGAAGTGATATCTTTTCGTTCGTTCATGATGCTGAGCCATCTGTAAGGGTCAGACCGTCCGCCGCTTAACCGCTACACCAAAAGGCGATGATACTGGGTGATTACCAGACGGTACATATACTGATTATCCGGAATCAGGTAGGCCAGCGTGCTTACACCATCGAAGGCAATCAAGGCGCATATAAAAACCATCACACCTTAGATTCAGCAAGGTGACGGAGTGTGGTTACTTTGTTACCGGATACACTAAACAAAAGAACTTCTGCGTGTCGTCATTGACTTCAGGATGACACGATACCGATTGTAGTATATCTAGGGATCAGAGTAGCGAAGTACACGATCTCTGACATCGATGCGAGGATCGCGAGAACAGGCTGCGGAAACTCAAGACCGCATTCTTTGAGCAAGCAACTCTGCAGACTGGGATTACCGTTCGTATGATGAATGCCCTGAAGCAAAGCGGTAAACCATACCTGTCCGATTAAGATCAATATACTCACGATGTGCAATCCAGCGGAAAATGTCGACCCCAATGACATGGCATATGCACGCGGAGCTAGACATGCGTGGGAGGAGGGTTGTCTGCTAGGAATTCGCGAATCGTTCACACACGAGATTTGTGACATTCTCAACAATCCTGCCGAAGATGCTCCCCAAATGTGCCTTCTCACTGGTGTCACTGGATCAGGAAGGTCTGCAGTCCCACACTCCATTGCTCGGCTATACGAAGAACAGAAGAGGCTAGGGTCACTCGTCGTACTGTTTCTCCAGCGCTGAAGTTGCGATGTGGAATCCAGCAAATATTTTCAGCACTATCACACAGGACCTCTCTGACCACGATCCTCAGAACAAGTGTGTGCCGTGGAAGATCGTAAAGGACGATCGAGCGCTTCGCATGTTGACGTCACCCGTGGAGCGAGTAAAGCGCCTTATCAAACACATATTCTCCTCGCTTTCACTCTCGTGCCACTCTAAGATCTATTATCGAATCGACGACGAAGCGCCGCAACGAACGCGTCCGCTCGTGTCTTTCATCGATAAACGTTCCGACACTTACCAAAAACAAAACACTTCCTATTGGCTCGCAGTCGCTATCCCCTTTGAACTCGCACTTCTCTGGGACAAAGGACGGCGTGTGGCCGATCAGTGCCACAGGACGTTGTATCGGATACCACACCAGCAGATCGTTCAGTAGTTGTGTTTGTCGTTCCTCCTGTCGGAGCACCAGAACCGGCTGCTGTCTTCTTCGACCATGATCTCTGGAACTCGTAAAAGGGGGAGGCATAGTTTTGTCTGCAATGCGAAGAAGTCCCTCTGGATGGATCCGACAAAGCGAATGCCACAAGAGATGAATGTCTCGCCAAGTATCGAGGATGATACCACATAGAATTTGAAGGAGTGTTGACAAATAGGGCATGATAGTCGGGTTGCTCACATCCAAGTCGGGTCCAATCGAGAACCGCAAAGAAATACGACAAAATCCCAACTTCGTGCATTGAGCCGCGGTGAATGGATTGATGTCCTTCACTCGTAAAGCCTTGCCAACTCCCGAATGCGCGCATTCGTTCCTTGATCATTGATACTTGGAACCGCTTGGTCAGACAATTGCTCGTGCGTCATCTTCAGTTGATTGGTATAGACATCGTTGACAACAGCGATATTGCCAGTAACCGAACTTTCATCGATTGTAGAGAGAATCGTTTCGTGTGGTGATTTCTTGGCGTTTTTCGTCGTTCAGGATGTCAAGGATTCCACTGTCGGGACGCTGATACTTGCGAAATGATGTGCAACATCAAAGTAAGATCTCCACGACGTGGATACGGATCTGTTGATGAAACGATCTCTGTCGCTCGGACGTCGGTCAAATATTAGCGTTGAACATGAAACGTTAAGTCCGAAGCACGCCGAGCTCGCGCTAGCATCGGCATATCACACCACAGGAATCCAGTATTTCGGAATCCAGTATTTCGGATAAGACCTTGGTAATGCCTTGTGAAATTAGACTATTCAAAGTAATAATGAGCTATCGTGACAAGCACGGATATTCCGATGCCGTCGGCAGGATCGACATCGTGGACTTCATAGATAGTTGTTGAAACGTCCCAGACCGAACTTTTGCTGGCTTAGAATCTCGTTCAAGCTCGACAAATGTTGACATCTTAATATTGATGTTATCCCAGCATCCCACGTGTGCCAGGCCACAAGCAGTATGACGGGTGCGCTGAAGACTTTGTGATGCAAGTTGATCCAACAGATTCGTCAGCGTTGAGAACGATATGCAGAGCCGACAGTCGTGAAGGGCCTCGGTAGTCTGGCATAACGCTCCGTTTGTCCAAAGGAAAGGTGTGAACGGTAGGGTAAAATATTGGTTTCGTTGCGACTATTCTTTGGCCAACTGTGTCACAATCATGTTGCATGCCTTGCAAAATTCAATATATCGTGCAACATGTATATAGAGCGGACAGGTATACGCTAATACACGACTTAATCTTATTGGTCTCCTTTGCACGTTTGGTTCGTCCTGCGATTTGGAGGATGTGTCCAAGGATGGCGGCGCTCTCTGCAACAAGTGGGCCAATGTATGTGTCGACGTCCCATGTGAGCAGGCTATCCGGAGTCATGTCTTGGCATCTGAGCGCGGTCTTGATGCTTTCCGTATCCTTTGCGACCTTGTCTGAGATAAGCTTGATCGCGTGAAGTTCCATCCAGGAGAAAAGGACACCGTGACCTCATTTATCCTCGAAGATGAGGTCCAACAGTCTTGACAGCTTGTCTGTATTAGCGAAGAAGCGGTCACAGTAGGACAAGGATTCAGTATTGTCGGACTCTTCAGGATGTGGTGGATGAAGTCGAGGAGTCCAATGCAACCATCTCGAAGGATTTTCAGCACATGTCGAAGTCATTCGTCACGGCTGTATCAGTGCCTAGGGTCCACGTTTTTGGCGTCAAACATGATGTTGACGTTCAGTGCGAAGGTAGCCTCAAGGTGGGTCACCGGAAGGACACAAGGGAGTAGCACATACACAACGCGGGAGGTGATCCAAAGAGATAATTACTTATCCGTACGGGCCAGGCATCGGAATCCGCTCACCCCCCTTACGCCCCGATGAAAGTTACCAGACCGTCTATCGACGGCTTGCCTCATAGACGTGATTGATCACGAGTCTAGGACTGACTGCCATGCGGTAACGCGGCTGTAAAAAACGGGTCAGGTGTCAAACACAACGATTGAAAGGTTGCTCACCCGTCGTAGTTTATTGTTATTTCAGACACGGCAGAGTACGACTAGCGTCGCAGTGAACCTCCTTCACTAAGGGAGGACTTTGCGGCGCGGTGCTGAGCGTGTCCAGACGACACTTCCACCTCCTTTGCCAAGAGAGGACTCTGCGGGTGGTGGCAGACTTCGACGAGCATGTCCACGCGACACCTTCACCTCCTTTGCTAAGGGAGGACTCGTCGAGCGGCGGAGCATGCCGCCTTGATCGTCAAAACGCGAGAGTACGAGTCGCTAGAGCTTGCCGTGCGTTTTGCGTTCGAACGGCCCTTCTGTCGCGCGTGCGCTGAACTGTGGGAAGATACCAGGCAGGTGGTGGTAGTATTCAAGCTGCTTTCGCGGTAAACCAGGCTTCCAGTGAATCAAAAGTCAGGCTGATATAATATCGCGCTCTTTCTCTGTAACCCCCATCTTTCTCATGCCAAACATCTTATTTTCAGTTCATCCACGCATGGCTCCAGGCCTTCCTCTCCTGCAGAGGAGTGTATCTGAAAACTGGTCAGATCAGCGCCGCTGGATGGCCCTCGAGGAGATCCCGGGCTACTGCGAAGACGATTGGTTTGACGTCATCCATTGTCTATACGATGAAAGCTATGGTCTAGCATTTATTGAACAGAGATTCGCCTCTCAGGCAGGTGAGTTGGCATCGTTCTATTCATGTTTATTCTTATGTAAGAGACTTGAATCAGGTTCTCCCTCTCCTCCACCTCCTCCGCCATCTTCCTCCCATATCCCTTCCAGGCCTGATCTCACTGCGGTTCTTCGTTGTCTTCTCGACAACCACCTCTCGGACATTTCCAATCCTCTCCCTCCCGATCTACCCAGCTCACCTGATCAACCTGCCTCATCGCCACCTGCTACTCAAGAATCACTCCCATCTTTCACTCCACCAGCACGCGACTTTTCCCCACCTCGTCGGCCAGGCAAGCGTCGTGCCCAATCGAGCCTTTCCCCAGAACAACGTCACCGACAAATTCTGCGATATCTCGACATTGACGCCTCAGAGAGCGAAGACTCGTCTGAGGATTTCGAAGATGAGATCCGACCTATCCAACTTTCAGAGGCTGTCAGGCCAGCAGGAAAACATCACTTCAATGTCGACCTCGATCGAATCATCAACAGATATCGCTGCCCATCACCATCTCGATTGTCGTCTCCCTCGGAGCCAGGGCATGGCGTCTCTTTCTCCCGACCTTTGTCGCCAGTTCAATCCACGTATCGGATTGATTGTTTCCGCAGTGAGTATTACTCAGACCCTCAAGAGTACGATATTAACTTTTTCCGCAAGCTACGACTCGAAAGTTTCTTGAATCTGTGCTAATCGGCAGGGGCTTTCGAGTGCGCTGCCTCCACACCAAACCCCAGAGGTTGTATGTGCAGTCGGACAGCCCTGCTGAAATCTTTTCGGCAATTCCCCCTTCCCATTCTGGTATTCGATTTCCTATGCAACTTGTTCCTCCGCTCGATGCAGCCGTTATATTCGAAACGGAGATTGGGCTACAAAGATCCAGATGGGTCCGTATTCGACGTGGCCAGTACAATAACTCCTTGGCCTTTGTCTATAGACAAAAAGAATCCGCCATTGGTGCACTCGTGGTACCTCTTACTCGTCCCTATGATTCCAATCAAGCACCACGACCGGAACTTTTCGATAGTCAGTCAGCCACACTCCGCGGTTATCAAGTCACGAACATCGGGTCCCCTGACATGGAACATGTCCGCTGCCACGGTGAGGAATATCAGGCTGGTCTACTACTTGTCCAGCTCGAGTCGAGTTCTACCATGCCCGATCCGACTCCCCATCTCGATGATCTCGAATACTTCATCTTTGCAGGACTTGCCGTCCGCCATACTTTCCTCCCTCTCTTCTTCTTTTCAGCTAGGTTTTGGCATGAAGGTGATCGGGTTAGAATATACCAAGGCGAGATGCAAGATCAGATCGGAACGATTCTTTCTTTGCAGCACGGGGACTCTACTGCCAATATCCTACTTGGTATAGGTCAGGAATTTGAGACACCTATCCGGAATGTTAGTCGCGTCTTCCGACCAGGAGATTTCGTCCGAGTAATTGCAGGGAAATGGAAGGGAACACAAGGAGCTATAGTTGACGTAGAGGATAATATGTATATCCACATTTGTCCAGAATCTAACCGAGGAGTTGATGAAGTAAGTACATATTTTCTTATGTTTCCATCTCGCATTTAATATCATCAATTCAGATCATGGTGCTGTTTGCCTACATTGAAAGTCATGTCCCAGATCATCGGCAACATCAAACACTGCCTCTGTCTATTTCAGAGATTTTTCGGCCATCTACTCCGCCTCAAGTCAGAGAACCACAAATGGGGGACATAGCATATGTTCATTCTGGCCCTTCCAAAGGGTTTAGAGGCATTGTGCAATCCGTGGACGACTCTTACTTCTGGATCAATGATCCTACACAAGATCCAATCGGTGATCTTACTCCTCTCCGCCATTTCTCCCATAACCTGGTGACCACAACACCACCTATCCACATCTCTTGGCAGTTATCAAATGCGTTTGATGTCTCTGTGGGAGATATCCTTAAGGTAGTGCGTGGGCCCATGTGTGGGGAGGTAGGTGTGGTCGACTCTGCTTCTCCTTACGAAAATTCTGTTACACTCAAGATACCAGGTTCTGGAAAGGTATGTATCTCTTCAACCTCGTATTTTGGTTGCTTTTATTGGTGTAATACTGCAGCATCGCCTTTGGATACAATTTTGTACACATGCTGCTCGACACACAGCGGGCGATCTTCATTTCGCGGTTGGTAACATAGTGTGGGTAATCAAAGGTGACAAAAAAGGTCGTCGGGGCACATTGTGCTCAATCGGGAGGTCGAATGCTAGAGTTGCATTTCATGAAGGTGAGTTTGACATCAAGAATGAATACGTTGTAACCGAGTAGGTCTTTCGCAACCTAGTGTGCAAATATCTAAATCTTTACTAGGGATGGCCGATGCTTATCTGGACATCTAATTCCTTCGGATATAATGAGCACCATCAATGCAATGATCCGAAAATCATTTATTTTACCACGCAGCATGCGCACGCCTACCCCTCCACCAATTCCGCCAACCAGCACTGAAGCTTCCGCATGGACTGTGACTGCTGATGATTTCGGTTTACAGTCCTTTGATCCCACTCCGAATTATGGTGCATGAGTTCCTTTACTTTCATATGTTAAATCTAATATCATTCAGGCGAGGTCTCATGGATGATGGACGAGTGTTTTACCTCGGCTTTCCATACGCATCATATCTGCCTTCGCATCTCCCATCAATTCAGGGGTGGGTCATACCGCGATCGTATCGCTCGGACTTTACTCCCTGATCGCTTCCGGCTACCAACAGGACCTGTTTCTCCAGGAGAAATTGCGGTATGGGTTCCCGGGCATAATGCAGGATCCAGGCGGGAAACCCTGGCCATCCCATTGCGGCTTTTATCTCCCGCTGCACCCAAGTCCAAAAAACAGGAATGTGTGGTGGTTCATGGTCCGTTTGCGGGGCATGTGTATGGGTTTCATTCCGTGTCTGTAAGCAAGAAGCAAGCCACGTTGAGTAATGGTATTTTAGTAAATTTCTCTGACATCGTACTTGTCGAATCTGCTACATAGTTTCACTACTCTCAGTACTTTCGAACGAAAATGAGTAGTGCCGGTAACGAAACGCGCTGCAGTATGGCGTCACAGGTGCACTTTAAGTAATACACACCCCGCATTTCGTGTTGCATGCCCCGATGTATTCCGCGTGCCTCGCGCATCGGTATGTCTCGCACTGACCACGTTTCATGTTGTGCACAGTACCGTCATTGCACACCATGTTCTCGTGTACATACTGGGCCGCCATTTTGTTGACGAGTTTTGTGACCATCCGAGTCCCATCAAAAACCTACACTTGTACTAGTAATTTCTATACAAGCCTTTGGTGCTATCTGAAATATTATGCTCCTCTTGTATGGTACACTAATTATACTTTCCACTTCGACCGGCGCCGAGGAAAAACAGTCGCACACTAGTGACGCATAATGCATGGTGCGTCCGAGTCACTAAGTTATACCCCTTGGACCCGCGATGATGGATGATGCATCACGGCCGTCTTGCAATGGATCACTTGTACCTGAAATTCTGGCCCGTCCCACAGGTAAATACTTTCACCCAGTGCCATCCACGTATGATGTATCACTCATACCCCAACCTACCCGCCTGCACTTCCACTCAGGCTAGCAGGATAGCAAGACTACTTATTAGAATCCGAAATGTCCACCCTGTGATGCACCGTCGGTTACTAGTACCTGACGAGCTGTATTTAATGCATCACACCCGTCAACTAACAATGATGCATCATCACGGTCACAGCCGCCTATAATGATGCATCACGATCGTCAACGAGGATGAAGCGATTTGGGCTCGAATTTCGCTAAGTCCAATACTATACTAGCGTACAAGTTACACTAGAGTACCACTGAGAATACCACCATGGCTCGAAAGCGATCACTGAGTTTTCGGTCTTCTACCAGAGACATCAATGAATAGAAGTCAAGCTCGCATCGTGGACGTACTTTGCAGAGCCTTCGAGTTTATCCCTCCTCTCTTCACATTTTGACCCACAGGAACGCCTCCTTTGGATGGGCTTGGTGGGAGGACGAAGGTTGCCTGGTTTGTTTGTTCCAATTGCGTCAGCTATGTCGTTGCGTTTGGATGGCATGGGAACACGCTTTGAGACGCGAACGGTAGACGCCGGCTTGCCATCCGGAGTAGGTTGACTCGGATTTGGTACAGCCAAATTTCGGTTTTGTTTGGCTGGAGGATTTGTCTTGCGTCTTGTCCCAACGGACTTTGTTTTCTCAGTATTTGCGGGAGAGGGAGTTTCGGGGTTGGGATTCGTGGGCTGGACAGACGCTTCGGATGTCTTTGCTCCTGAGGTAGCCTTTGGTGGAGCACTCTCTTTGGGAGGAGGCTTTGCAACGGGCTCCTTGATGGGGACGGTGGTTACAGGCACCATGGTGGAGTCGTTGCGTGTAGCCGAAGAAATGAGTGGAACCTGCGGTGGAGCAACTGCCTTGTGCCGCACCTTAGGCTTCGGATGCTGGCTCTTACGGACAACTTGTGAGATGTCAAGCAGTTGGGCTGGTTCCGCGTCTGCTGGCTCGCGGGGTGTGGGAGGAGGAGGAAGTGGAAGTGGTGGGAGAGGGTTCCCGTCGTGCATCAGCTTGCGTTGAACGCATCCCAGAAACGGGGGGAGCTGCATAGGTGTCGATACCGATACCGTTGAAGTTCCACTGCGAATCCGCGAAGCCGACGCCGCTGTGCAGCAAACCAGTGAATGACATGTCGTCCGTCATGCTTCCACTGCCGCCCGAAATGGAACCAAACCCTTGCCCGTACTCAAAGCTTGAAATACCATTGAGTGAATCTGACCCATATGTTCCATTTGCGTAGTCGTTCATCGGGTTGATGGGTAGAGACAGTGAGGAACCTATATTCGAGTGGGAGGGAAAAGATTGGCTCCGAGATGTGATCGGTGATCGTACATTCCCTTGATAAATTTGTTAAAATGACATGAACACGATTGATGGCTAAGTCTTACCTGGTTGGCTAAATTGGGGAGAGAAACGCAGGTTTCCATCGCGGACATCCCAGGAACAAAGAGTGATGCATGAGCGGGAGCAACAGACGAGCGCAGCACCGGGTTCACCAGCCTTGTCAATGACGCCATCTGCCAGCGTAGCGTCTGAGGTGTCGGGTATGGCCTCCAGCTGGTCTTTGGTATTGTCTGACTTAGGGCGTGCAGTAGGTTTACGCATCTCTGGAGCTTCATATGTGATGTAAGTCGTGTTTAGATGGATGACCGACACCGGTACTCACGAAAAACATTTCAGCGAACTCTTGGTAGGCAGCCAGCATGGCATTATCTGCTATTGGATAGAGGGTTGCAAACGTGTTCCCTTGAGGAGTCTCGTTGGGGTGGCAGCTACCAAAGCAAATATTTATTAACGGCTGTTGGAAATCGTAGCGAATAGTTACTTACAACAAAGATGTTATCTCCCAGTTGCGCGATGGATTGGACCCAGCACAAACGAACGAGACTACAAATCTCGTGCGGAGTTGAATCAGTTCAGCAATGCGAGCCAGCGCGAATGGTAAACCGTCGATTCTGCTGCTAGTCAGCCTTCATCTGATAGACCCAACATGCATGCTTATGCTTGAATGGCTACAGGATTGGTCGGGTCGTCGACTTGGGCATTTGTAACCCCTTTCTTTCGCGGCTGCGCATCGTATATGGCGTTGATTTTCTGCTTCACCTCCACGATCTATCTATAGCTAGGTACATATTCAAAATTGACATATTCTATCAGAGGGTGAGTACGCGAGGTTTAGACGTCTAGACCTTAAATCAGACAAGATGGACCCATCCTCGGATATATTCATATTCTACAACTCTGTTATCAAGTGCAGTGGGTGGTGGCAGGCAATTCAGGGAGCGGGCCACCAGGTGTGGCCCCGCCCTGGCGGCACTTGGGTCAGCGTGAAGAAGTGGAACACGTGACTGCGCGCGTCTCCCGAGTCCCGACAGCGTTCGATCGCCCTCCCGTCCCTCTTTGGCGTCCACGTAAAAGGAAATGAACAAGACAAATGCGAAAGGAAACGAAAAGGGACCTAACGAGTCGACTCACCGGGAAGACCGTCCTCGTCGGGCCGGACGAGGAGCTGCCACTGGCAGCGATCACGGTGGAAGTACTGGCAAGCAGGCCATATCAGACCAACTGTCGGGCGTTGGTCAACATGAGCAGGACTGACGTCGACGGGAATAGTCACGGCTAAGAGAGAGAAAAGAGGGGAAGGAAGGAACGATAAATCAGCGACGCGGTGGAGAGCTGAATTTGGGACAGAAAGCGGCGGGGCTAGCAGCATAGATTACATAGTAGCATGTTGCGGCGGTGATTGGCCTCAGGTCTGAGATCAATCGATCACTCCTGAGGTGATCGCGAGAGAACGACGGGGAGGTTACGGAACACGTTATGTTTGACCGTGAGGCCGCGACCTCGAAGGGACATTAATATCGAAGCCTCGCTGCCTCGGGGAGATCTGCGACAGACGAAGCTCGGCGCGTCCGACCGAACTTTCGAGACCCCGCTCTCATATTTTCATTTTCCCTCTTCACCAGTACTTACTTCTGCGCGACTTGATGCCAGGGTCCCGCCAGCCGTCGTCCGTCTCGTTTCGCCCCGGACCCAAAGTGGCTCGCCAACGCGACTCATGCCCCCCTCCCGACTCTTCGTTCTGTTGGAGCGCCGTGACTGGGCTACCTGCATTTCTCGCGACGAGCGCGATCTTCCTGGTGAGTCGTCTCGCTTCGGATCCACTGCCAGTGTCCAGCCAGCCTCCACCCGTTTCGTTTCGCTCCAGATCCTATGTGCATCGCCGACGCGACTCATGCCCCGCCAATCTTTCCCGGCTTTTCGTTCTGTTGGAGCGCCGTGGCTGGGCTACCTCTCGCGACGAGCGCAGTCTTCACTGGTGAGTCCCTTGTCGCGCTTCAATCTTGCTCTCACAGCGCCTGGGGGCCTCGCGGTCGACCATGACTTGATGACAGTGGAGTATGAAGCGCGCCGTCCAACGCTGACTCAGCCGCGACCGATATTAATCCTCTATCGCTTCGAAATATCGAATTTCTTCGCTGACCTAAGCCTTTGTAGGACTGTGGATCAACTCGTCCTCAGCGCTACTTCGGTAAGCCCTGTCCCGACTTTCAGATAGGCTCGTGACTTCGCCGGTTTTCGCCGACCCTACCTCCGAGTTCAGCCGTTGTTGGACACATCGGTAACAGCAACACCAGTTTCGTTGAACAGACGCCGATGGCATCGCTGCCCATTATTTCAAGTACTCCCTTTAAGTCAAAATTACCTCTACAATGTGCCTATTCCAGACATCCTCCCCCTCGCGATTCAGCAGTTACAGCCCTTGGGCAATTGATGGCGCCACATGTTGTTGGCCCGATGCCAGTTGAAGATTTTCTGTCCACCTATTTTCCCAAGGGAACACGAACGGCCACGGCAAATGATGCAAAGAGGTTCAGTCTGGTTTCTGGCGCAAAACAAGAAAACGATGCGTATTTCCCATTTGTATGCATTTTTGGCCGAACTTGAGGCAGCCTACTCATCCATTTCCCCTCCAGATCGCCGCGGCCACAGCACTTATTCCAGGATTAAGCTTTGTTGATACCCATGCACATGGCGAGCAAGATAGCGGGTTTGGTTTCGGGATCAAACCCGACATCGCCGTCTACTCTGATCACAGGAAAGAGAAATATGGTCGTTGTGAAGCCAAATCCATGGAAATGCACATCGAATTCAAGTGGAGAGATACTGACCCGTTTATTGTCCCAAACAAGAAACCACGTAGGCATCAGAATTTTGTAAAGAAATCTGCCGCGGCCACAGAGATATTGGGGCAAATAACTGCTTATGTTGCAGCACAGATGTCGGCACAATTCCGCACCCATGTCTTTTCCATCCTCTTAATGCCTAAGAAAGCACGGATTCTTCGGTGGGATAGGGAAGGGGTTGTAGTCACAGAACCTATCCACTACTGTGACAACACAGCACTTGTCGACTTTCTTTCTTGTTATTCGCAGGCCTCTCCAAGAGAACGCGGTGTCGACACCACGATTTCATGCGCAGCCGAACAGGAAGCTGAGCTGGCAAGAGAAAGGCTAATGTTACCCCCGGGGACGCAAATGTTCAAAACCAAGGTCCAGAACGCAGAAACTACAGCTGAACAACCCACGGCACCCACCATGATCTCGATCATTTTTCCCGCTTCTCGGCTTCTCTCCGAACTTCCCGCTTGTCGTGCGACACGTGGTTGTCCTGCATATTATGTTGAGAAGGACTCTGCTGTGTACTTCAAAGACTCATGGCGCATCGTCGCTGATGGCATTGTCCCCGAAGGCGATATTTATGCAAAGCTGAATAAGGAGGGAGTTCCGCATGTCCCTGTCTGCCTTGCATCCGGGGAGGTGGAGGCCGACGAATTGCAACGGCCTCAAACTTGGACATGTTCGCAGGAACCCTGGGCCTGTAGTCTCGGATTGCGCATTTCGGTTCATTCTCACTATCGGCTCGTTCTTGACGTTGTTGGGAAAGCATTGTCCGAGTTCGCTTCTACTCGTGAGCTTGTGCAAGCAATACGTGATGCGCTGCATGGTAAGTTACTTCTCAATGTCGCAGCCAGAATCACAACAATAATGCCTTCTTCCCAGCTCATGAAGGAGCATACTCTATTCAAATTCTGCATCGGGATGTTAGTGCCGGCAACATCATCATTTATATGGGAAAAGGATTTTTAATTGATTGGGAGATGGCAAAGTTCTTGAATTCTGTAGCGCCTCGCCGAACATCACGCACGGTATGTTAGATTGATTGCTCCGCTGTTGTCCCCTTTTAACAAATTTCGATCAGGGGACTTGGCAGTTCATGTCCGCACGCCTGGTGGAAGACAAAACTGCAGAACAAGGTGTTGCCGACGATATGGAGTCCGCATTCTGGGTACTTCTGTGGACCGCCCTCATGTACTCTCCGTCATCCTTACCCGACAAGGAGCGCAGCAGGGTCATAAAGAACACGTTTGAAGTAGAGGAAGGTTCAGAAGGGAAAAGGGGCGTTTTCACAGCACAGAAAATATTTAACGAAATTCTCTTTCCCGAAAGGAAGGCGCTAGACGACCTTTTGAAAGAACTTGCAGACCTCTTCAAATACTTCTATGACAAAGTGGAGAAGGGCGACGCGGAGATCTTGGCTAGTCCCTCCAACACCCGATTGTTCCTAACTCATCCGGCATGGCTGCGTGCTCAGGCCCGTGAACGCCTAGAGAATCACGAATATATCATCCAGACATTTGATCGACACCTGAAGATGGACTGGCCCATCAACGACGCAGCTAGAGAACAAAGTTTTCTAGATTTTGGTCTTCACAGAACTCCGCGGGTGACTACTACGAGGAAGCCGAAGCATGCTTTGGAAGTAATAGATGAGCAGGAAGTTCGCAAAAGGCCAAGAGTCGCAACCCGCAAGGCTACATCTGACAACATCCTCGAGAGACATTCCACCTTCAACGATAGTTCCTCGTCAGGGGAGGTGTCTGGGAGTCTAAGTAGTTCGTATTCAGATAGTTCGTTGCCCGAAGATGTTGAGCTGTAGTCACTATACTTCGTGGTTTGCCTATACTACTTTGATTAATGTAATGTCTCTCGTGTGCAATGTACAAGGACTGTGTAGACGACACTGGGACGTCGAAAGCGAACTTGAACGCGACATGACGCCGAAACATTAATCACATCGATAATGTCATCATGGTTAAGAGATCTCGGGCTGGGCACTCTCACTGAATTAGACTTTGCTCCGAGGAGAATGGAAAATGTAGTGATAAGGAATAGAAGGCTGTATGTACAATCGATGTTGGACGAGATGCAGTGATACAGGGGGAGTGGTGCAGCATGCCAAGACGAGCTCATAGATGTGGGGAGTGTGAGTGTGACAATGTGCACACTATTGACAATGGCTGATAAAGGAACAAATCAGCACATCTTGCGAGACGACGAGGTACCTGAGGCACAGGCACCACTTCCTAAACCCCTGACATGTGACAGGCTTCCAAAACAAGTGCGATGAGAAGATCAACCCCAAAGCGTCGAGCTCGAGGGGGAGTGCACCATAATTGTGAGCGGCGACATCGGACATACTGGAGCCGAAACGGATGTGTCGAGAGCATCAGTACGTGCTGAGGGCGGCCAAATGAACTGCAGAAGGCATCAGCGCATGTCAGCGAACAGGCAGAGCGAATGCAGGAGGAAGACTTATGACCAAGGATTCCAGTCGGAGTCAGGCGACCCGGGGGTCGAAGCAGCCGTGCCAGACGACGCCCATAGCACCTGTGAACATCTCCAATGCCGCAGAAGCGAGCGCGTCGACGAAACAAACATGTGGGTGTGCGACCTGGGCCATACAGGTCCAGGAATACATCAGTGCATAAAAATGCATGTTATAAAGGTTGAAACTTGGATAAACACATCACAGCTACGAGTATCAGAAAGACTAATACCATCTTCACATAAAAAATGCTGGACGGCGCCTTTCCAACCGCCTACAAAACCAAAGAAAGGCCTCGGAACAATTGTGGTACTTGCCCTCCACAGCTTTGATTTCCTGTGCCCACCTGGCGAAATCCTCTTGGCTGGAGATAGAAACCATAATACCAAGATCCCGAATCATTTTCCTCCTAAGGTCTGAACTTTGCCAGATGCAGAACGCAGTCCGGAAAAGGATGTGGTTATACCCACATTTTCCAAATTGCAGGTTTACATGGAATGCTGGGCACTCTCCATTGTCCTGTTGGTCTTGAGGTGCTCCACAGGAGTAGCAGTATTCGAACTTTGTGAACTTGAAAGATCGTCTAAAGGTCTTGTAATCCCCCGGAACCAGCGATTGATCCTGTGCGTATGGGCAAATGGGGAAATGATCCGGCACCAACTCTTCCTTCCGCACGAAATGGAAGATGCACTTGTTCTGCAGCAAGGGCATATAGTTATTCAGCGCTGAGGTACATTCCAAGCGAGCCGACTCTCGTAGCCTAGATTGACTTGCCCTCAGCAAAGAACCATTGAAATTATTCACTGGTGAAGGGGCAGGTTGTGCTGAGCGTCCTGAGTAGTCTACACAACCTTGCCTTGCGAGTGTATGGGTCCTGGTGTGCTGAGACTAAAGGAAGGATTAAACACGATGAGTTAGTTGGCTCGGTTAAGAGTGGTATGTACCTGGATGTTGCTATTAACGCTCTCTCCCGAATCGGTGTCCTCGTTCTCCATTAACATGTCATTCTTGCAAATGATCTCCTTATGCCGCGGTCTGTTCCTTGGTGGTGGGGACATTGCCTCCTGGGTGGTAGCTTCGGATTCAGCGGTCCTCTTTCGTTGCCTAGAAAACTGCATCGGTAATGTGTCATAAT
>JBBPQZ010000359.1:0-17259 GCA_038092795.1 Boletus rubissimus
AACAGCCTAGACTACTAGTGCCAAGCACATCTGCTATATCAGCTGACTAAGCCACCTAAAGGGATAAGTGCTAGTCTTGCCTGACCTGAAATTTCATCTCCTTAGTTGCACAATAAAGATTGAGTTACTAAAACCTTTCTGAGTGAACTAAGTGAAGCCTAGTCTGAATTCCAGCAAAGCCTGGAATATATCTACACCTCTATATCTTAGCATATCCACAGATCACTGCTAACATCTCTATATCCTTGCAACCCCTTGGTTACTAACACCAACAGATACCAGAAAACTAACTCTTGGCAACTTTACTAAAAGTTCAACCAACATATCTCTTGCACAACAAGTGCAACAATACTGTAGTCTAGCAACCTACTGTTGTCTAGCCCCAATACTAGTGTGTGACCACTAGGAGATCATAATACTAACCAGACCATTAGTTGAACCTCTTTCAATTACTCCAGTTTGTATACATTTGTAGAGATTAGCAAACAAACCACGTATTGTCCACACTAAGTTTATCACTGAATTCATCTAGGAGATATTTATCCCTAGCTTATAGTGTAACATCCATGGGTAGGTAAGGCATAAGTTTGGGGAACTTTGTTTTAGTTCCATTGCATTTGCCCACAAAGAAGACAGCAGTATGCCTCAAAGGTCTCGCTCTTTTGCCATAGAGGATGCAAGTGGGTAAGTCACATATTGTTGTCTGTAAATGTCACATAGTAGCACTTTCCACCTAACGTCATGACAGGCAATGGTCTCTAGACGTCTGAATAGACAATATTGCCAGGCATATTAGCACATGGGCCTCTGCATTCCTTCGCAATAGGCTTCCATGTGGCCTTCCCATAGATGCACAATTTGCAAAAGATATCTGGCTCATTTAGATCAAATTCTAGGCTGCTAACCAGACCTGTTTTGGCTAGACAGCAAGCTGCACTCAGTGCAATATAATCCATTCATCAATGGAACTTCATAACAGTGAGTTGTTCTATAGCTGCAGCAGCATGCTCTCCCTTGTGCACTACTCGATACAAACCCTTGGCTGATTGTGGGATACACCTGATCATCTCTCCATTGGCACCACAAATCGTGCAGTATCCACCTACAAAGATCATCGAAAGCCTGAGCTCATCAAGATGGCTGATCGACACTAGTGTGTACCCCATTTCTGGTGAGTACAAGACTTCGGTCAGTCAAAGTTTTGAGACCTCAACCCCATTCAGGACTTCAATTATCAGGTCACCTACCCCAGTTACACTGAATTTCTGTTTATTTGCAGTAATAAAGGACTTGGGTGGGATGTTTTGGATGTTTGTCATATGATCTCGGTCAGGGGTAATATGGCGCATTGTTCCTGAGTCATACAACTCAATGTGGGTGGTCTCATTTTAATGATCATTTGCTTCCATAGTGATGTTCTTCAGGTTGTTTTTGGTGGTGGGAGAAGGGCTAGTGCAGCTACTTGACATCTCATCATCAGCATCGCATACTTGAAGCTCCTCCTCATCCCATCCACAGCCCCAAGGACTGTTGTCACCAACAACTGAAAACCAGTCGTCTTCATTGTCAGATGTGTTCTGTGCTGCGCTAGGTAGGTCTCCATGTTCATCATCGCTATCTGACTCTTCCGTGAGCAGATTTGGAAGCAAGTCATTGTCCTTGACCACACCAAATACTCCATCATTGGAGTCATCCTTGAATGCAGCATTGGCACTATAGGTGGAAGGTGTCATTTTCTTCTCACTCTTATCATGGTCCCTTGCTAAATGTTCTTCAGAACCACAGGTCCAGCATTTGCATTTGGGATGGTCACCATGTGGAGGTCGTCTACCTCAGCCTTGTCCATGGGCAGGCATGGTCATGGCCATTGCCTTGTCATGGTCCTTTGTCTCACCTTGGATGGTATATTTTAACTTTTGCTGTTCAGACTCTTCGCTGATGAGCAAAATCAGGATGTCGGGTTTGATGGTCTTCATTGTTGCATATAAGCAGGCAGCAGCAAGTTGGCTTGAGGCGAAGTTGGCAAGGAAATTTGAAAGGAATCTAATAATGGTGAAACAGTAGTCTTTTTCATTGATCTCTACTTCCACTGACACTAATTCCTCCTGCTTCGTCCATAGACCATCTAAGAACTAGTAGATGTCACCACCTTTTAATATTTTGAAGTCCAGGAACTGCATGTATAGGTCCATTTGCACATAGATACCCTTCTCAGTATATTCACACTTGATTTCTGTCCACATTTTCTTAACAGTTTCGATCTTATGGATTCTCAATATGGTTGAGTCAGGGATGCGCTGGGTGAGTAGATGCTTCAAAATACCCTTGTTTTTCTTTCACTTTTTTAGCTCTTCATCTTCC
The DNA here is from genome assembly GCA_038092795.1 of Boletus rubissimus. Classification (NCBI taxonomy): domain Eukaryota; kingdom Fungi; phylum Basidiomycota; class Agaricomycetes; order Boletales; family Boletaceae; genus Lanmaoa; species Lanmaoa rubissima. The sequence continues at coordinate 2,362 of JBBPQZ010000359.1, forward strand.
ATGTTGGTCATCGGGCTGCTGAATGAAGGTTTTGCAGCAGTCCCTTAAAAATGACCCCATAGTTCTTTTGCCTCAACAGCAGTCTGGAAATGGAAAGCAAAAATTGCCCAATTTGTGCCTTTGACATTAAGCTTGGGCACATTGCTAGGGAGTGTATCAGTGGTGATGGGTATGGTGGTTGATATTGTGAGTAGTATTTCGGATTTAATATGAAGCAGCAGGGCTCATAACTTATAAGATCTAGACGAGAAAGGGCTCAGTCATTGTGCAGATCAATGGACTGAGTGGATTACCTAGACAAGAAAGGACTAGGTACGACATGAGTACTATGATATAGAATAGTATGCAGGAAAAAGGCTCACCTTAGTCATTGCATGGGTCAACAGACTAAGGGGAGCAGTACTTCAACAGGAATACTATATACTCATAGGTATTTATATCAGGATGCAGTATATGAAAAGAGTAATACCAGAGATGAACTAAAGGATGAAGAGAGTTCATATGGATAGAAAGAATGATCATGTCCATGATATGAACAGTTAGTACTTGGCATATAGTAAAAGGTATAGTCTATGCCACAAGAATGTAATGTATAGGATAACCAACGGCGGCTGCGCTCATGCTTACATAATCTAACACTCTCCCATTGACCACACTACAAGCCTGAAATGCCATTTTAGCTGATGCCATTGCTAAAGACAAGCTAGCTAGGCAGCGATATACTGCAAGGAGGATTTAGAAATGGTTGAGAAGAAAAGGAGAGGGTGTGCTACCCAGCTTTGGGGCATGAGGTGGTTACAATGGGTTTGGAGGTAAAAGATAAGATTGCAGTACCAGAAGGGACTGGTGAAATGCTGCTTCTGGAAGCTCTAAGCCATGGTTGGACCACTAGGACAAGGAAGAAGCCAGTGCTGGGGTTGGGTTATCCAGCAGTAGTCCTTGGGTTGCTCCTGCCAATAAGGCATCTGCCAAGGAAGACAATATCAATGCTGAAGGAGACCTGGACATTGAGGACCAGGTCATGACAGACTTTGCCACTGTATTGAGCTAAGCAAGCTAGGATGCTTGCTGGAGGAGGGGATGTAACAATGTGACTAAGCATGGGATCATGCTGTTAAGACTGTGTTGACGATCTCCGGGTGTAACTCTGGAACTCCGGAGTTGGTAGGGATAAGGATGTTGGCTTTACTATATGTGGTGCACCCTTGCTGTCAATTAGGTCCTTATATTTCAAAGTGGAGGTTTGAAGGTGATTCAGAGGGGAACAATAAAGTCGGAGGTGATCAATAAGGGATCAAAAGTGAACAGAGGGTTTATAACCGGAAGTCAAGAGTCAGTATCTAAGTTGATAATTTAACTGAAGTACAAAGCTAGGTATGGGAGTTTATATATGGAGATAAAACAGTGAAAAGACTACAAGTTCTCAAGAGTCACTAAATATGATATTCAAGAGAAAGAAATGGAATTTCAAAACTAGAGAATACAAGTGGGAGATCGACTACTTATATACTATGGTTACATGTGCACAGACCATGTTTAGGGCTGGTGTGGAAGGTTCTGGAATGATTAAGTAATCATGACATCATGGAATGTTCTGGAATATTCGAAGGATGATGTTATGGGAAAATAAAGTAAGGAACTAAGCGGATGAGTGGTGGAGACAAAATTAATGGATCTGATGATGAGGAGATAAGATTAGATTAGATCTCTGCACCCAAGTGGATGCATTGAATCCTAGTGTCCACGTGACTTAATGAAGGAAAAACTGTTGAAGGAAGACAGGGGTTTCGTATGAGTATCTTCTAGAAGGACGATGTGACTAAGACCTTATTTCATTTCATTACCCCCTTCTCAAGATCAAACTCCCGATCGATTAAAATACCGGAGAGCTTGGGTTCTGCTCATGGTGTGGGTATCTCGAATAGGGAGTCGGGGAGGCAGTTGAGCAAGGTGGCAAAGGACTTGAAACTGTGGTCTGTGAAGAGGGGGGTTCATGATGTACAGAAAGGACAATCACATGGTTCCAAGGAAGGGCACACAGCAGCCACATTACCTTGGGACACGCGAATGGCTTCCGGGTGTCGTCGATGGAAGTCTTCAATTTTCTTGGCGGTGTGGGTGATGTTTGTTTTGGGTTCCCATGTGCGTTCTTCGTGTGGGTAGCCCCTCCAGTGCACCAAGTACTCAGTTTTTCTTCACTTCTTTCGTGAATCCATGACTTCCTGTACCTCATATTCCTCCTCTTGTTGGACGATAACTGGAGGGGGTGGTTTTGGTTTGGCCTGGGTGGGGTAGATTCCTACCACGTAGGGCATGAAAAGGGATTCATTGAATACCGGGTGGATCTCTTTCCATGTGGCTGGTAGTTCTAATTCGTAGGCCGCTGTGCCCACCTTCGCCTTCACCTTAAATGGCCCATACTGCTTGTCATTGAACTTCTTCGTTGGTCTGTCGGTTTTGATATTTTTTGCTTCTAGGAGGACTCTCTGTCCTGGCTGGTACTTGTTATGAACTACCACCAAAGCGTCTGATCACTTCCACAAGGCTCGGACAATGCTCACAGAGTACACGGCTCCTGGCTCAATGAAGAGGGTATGGGGGTCCTTTCCGAACAACACAGTCTACAATAACCAGAAGGCCAAGGCAATGACTATTGTGGTAAACAAAGTGGATTAGACTGGGAATACCAGTCGCAAAGTACTACCTTATATACTATACAGGCGTGCGCACAGACCATGCTACGCGTGGGATGAACTACCATAAATAGACTAAGTGGTCTCACAACCATGGGAATGTGATAACGGAAATGAAAGGGGCTGTGTGAGAAGAGCGGAAATTAAAAGAACACAGTCACCTCGTGGTATGACGTCATTGGTTCTAGACCTGGTCATGTGAGGGTTACCATGGTCACGTGCACAGATCACATGACTGGAAAAAGAGAAAGTACAAGTCCAAAAAAGTTTGAAAATATTCATATTATAACAGTACTCCTCCACCTTCCTGGTCTTCCGGTCGTGGGTTTTCTTCATCATTTCTGCTGCTTTCTCTAATGCCTTTCTTGTTGTCTTGTAGTTGGATTTCATCTGCTCTACGAACATCGTCGCGGACTCATTTCGGACCTCTTTCTTTTATACCAGGATGGTGGGTTGTTGACCGAAGTTGAGGATGAAGGGGGATACTCTGGTGGCACTTGTTATTTGGGAATTGTGTGTGAATTCAGCTATCACCAGCCAATTGGCCCAGTCCATTTGTTGGTGGTTTATGTAGATTCTCAAGTATTTTTCTACCTCCTGGTTGATCCGCTCTGTTTGCCCATCTGTCTATGGATGGTATGCTGTAGACAGATTTGCTTCGATCTTTAGAAGGACATATAGATCTCACATGAACAATGATATGAACTGGGGTCCTCGATCTGATATCACCTTTCAGGCGTTCCATGTAGTTTGAACATGTTGTCTTGGAATGCTGCTGCTACCCCTTGCGATGTGATCATATTGGTGGCAGGAATCAGGTGTATCATCTTCAAAAACTGGTCGACCACTAGGATGGCATTCTTCCCTTGGGATTGTGGTAGGGGTCCGATTAGGTCTACCGAGATGATCTCCCAGGGTGCCAATGGGATCTCATTCAGGTGTAGTGGTGTTGCAATCATGGTGGTTTTTGGTTTGGCCTTTTGACAGGTGTTGCAACCCTTTACATACCCTTCTACATCTTTTCTCAGAGAAGGCCAATAGTACTCGCTCATGATCAGATCTCAGGTCCTTCTGACTCTAGGATGGCCTGAGATCGGGTGGTCATGGTTGGCTCAAATGATTTCTTCTTGGAGTTTGGCGTCATTTGGGATGTAGATGAGGTCCTTCCACTTTACCAGTCTGTCCTCTTTTCATGTCCAGGGTGACTCAGCCTTTTCGAGGCCCTCTTTCGCAAATTGTTCTAATTTGTATTGTAGCTTTTTGATGCAATTGAGAATGCTCATCAAGGCGACAGCCTTTATTTGGACCGAGGTGGAAGGGCACTCTGCAGCCTCGTTACCACCTTTGGTCGAGAAAAGGAAATCGGGTAGCAGAATCTGCTGTTTGTTGTCGGTGTTTACCCCCTTCTCATAATCTGGCCTCCTGGACAGAGAATCTGCTGGGTTTGTCTTGTCTGGTCTGTAGTTGAATGACAGTTTATATTCTTGGACAATTTGTTGCCATCTGGCTTGGTGGCGGGAGAGATCTTGGAGTTTGCGAAAGAACTCCAAGTTTTTGTGGTCGGTTAGTACCTCTACTGGGTGGGTTGCCTCAAGAAGATATTATCGCCACTCTTGGAGGGCAAAGATGACTGCCAGCATTTTGAGGTCCACAGCATGGTAGTTGCACTCAGCGTCATTGAGGGATCTCGATATGAATGCTACGGGGTACCATGTTCCTTCTTGTTTCTGAGACAGGACTGCGCCTACTCCGATTCCTAATCCATCTGTCTTGATGCAGAACGGGTCAGTGTCTGTTGGCATCACTAGCATAGGAGCTGTCGAGATCGTTGCCTTGAGTTGTTCGAAGGCTTGTTGGCACGCTGGGGACCATTCAAAATCCCGTTTCACCAATGTGAGGCTGCTTAGGGGTTGAGCGATCTGGGCGAAGTTCTTTACAAATCTTTGGTAGAAGTTTAGGAACCCCAAGAAGCCTTGTAGGGTTTTCTTTGAGGTTGGTGTTGGCCAGTCTTTGATTGCCACCACCTTCTTTTCATCCATCTTAACCTCATTTTGAGATACTACTAGTCCTAGGAACTCCATCTCCTGTACTTCGAAGTCACATTTGTCATGTCTGAGGTATAGGTGGTTGTCTCGTAGGATTTGTAGCACTTCTTGCACCACCTTTCGATGTTTCTCAAGGTTTTTGGTGAAGATCATGATGTCGTCTATATAGACCACCATGACCCCTCAATTGATCAGATCTCAGAACAGGGAGTTTATTATTGTTTGAAAGGTGGCAGGGGAATTACACAGTCCAAAGAACATTACCAAGAGCTCGAAAAGTCCTCGGTTGGTCCTGAACGTGGCTTTCCACTCATCCCCTTCGGTCATCTGTACGTTATTGTATCTCCATCTCACATTGAACTTGATGTAGTATTTGGCCGACTTAAGCTTATCTACTAGTTCGGCAATCAGGGGGAGGGGGTATTGATTATGTCTGGTGACGTCATTCAATTTTCAATAGTCTTGTATAGGTTGGAGGCGGCCATCCTTCTTCTTGATGAAAAAGAAGGCTGAGGTGAAGGGTGATTTGGATGGACAGATGTGGCCTGATTTCAAATTTTCTTCAAGGAATTTGTCTAGCTCCTCTTGTTCCCCTGGGTTTAATAGGTAGATCTTGCAGTCCACCATATGGTCCCTTGGGAGGAGCTCGATGGCATGGTCCTATGGTTGCCTCGGAGGGAGTTTGTTGAAATTCTCCTTGGCGAATATGTCAGCATAGTCATGCATGTATTTTGGGGCCATTTTCTCGAAGGTTTTCTTTTTCTTTTATACGAAATCTCAGGCTGCTATGTCCATGGCCGTGTTACAGAAGTAACTCTCTGTATCAAGTTTAAACAACCAATCTCCATTGTGTGGGATGAATTCAGTGTCCTCTTCGTCATCATCGTCACAGCTTTCCAGGCGGGGCATGTGATCTTCCTCATATCGGAAGGTAATTCATCCCATCTTCCAGTCAATGCTTGGGTTGTGGGCTTTCAGCCAATCATGTCCGAGGAAGACAGTGTTCGGGCCTAGGTTTGTGATGGCGAGCACTAGTTGTTCCTTGTGGTTCTTGACCTATATTTCAATGATAATGAATTTTTCAATTTTACCCAATTGGTTTAAGGATCCGTCGGCATTGTACACTGACATGGGTCTGGGGAGGGCATGGATAACTATCCCCTTTTCAGCTATGAATTTCTCGTGTATGGAAGATTTCATGCAGCTGGAGTCAATCAGGGCTTTGACCTCTGCACTTGTCCTGTCGGACATCCTTAGGGTTATGGGTATCTCAAGAGAGTTGTGTTCCTTTCTTACCGACACCTTCTTATACTTGGGGGGTCTTTGGAGATCCCTCAAGATCCAGTGTGCATCAGAGTCGCTCATCTGTTTTAGATCTGAGAGTAGATCAGGTGTTACTTTTGCCTTCCTGGACTCGTGAACGAACAATCTCAGGTGTCCCAGGTTCCTTGCAGTATCCAGGTTCTCTACCTGTGCCTTCATCCATCTGATGGTCCAGGGGTCCACTGTGTTCATCCAATAGTGGTCTGTGCTCCAGCTTCTTTGGTTCTTGGTGAAAGGGCACTCTGCAGCCTCATTACCATCTACTTTGGAAGTTCCAGTGCTACTGAATCCCTTGTCTGCTCACTTTGTTTCGTCAAGTGAGTCCACTTTTTGTATAGAGGGGGTTGATATTTTTTCGAGGATCAGTTGTGCCACTCAGTCACCCGCCTTGGCCACAAATTCCTCGTTTGAGAAGTTGAACAGGAGGATTTTCACCTCCCCTCTGTAATCACTGTCTATTACTCCTGCTTTGGTGGTTAGCTTCTTTTTTACTACTAACCCACTCCTTGGTGTGATTCAGCCATAATATCCTGGTGGGATTTTCATTGATAGCCCTGTTGCTATTAGGGCTTGTTCTTTCACAGGAACTACTGTCTCCTCAGCAGCATATAGATTGTACCCGGCCGCACCCAGGGATTCTCACACTGGGAGTGGTATTTCCTTTTTTGCTCTGACAACTTTTAATATGGTTGTCAGAAGATTCACTCGGTTGGTTCTTTCAGTCTCATCATTGCATGACAAAATTGTATATTGATTGCCTTTTTATACAGATGACAATGACTTAATTGGTACAGAAGATCGACTGGTGTCTACTATACAGACTGAAAACCCAATTCAGAGTTCTTGTTCTCTTCCATGACTTCTGTGATAGTAGCCTGAGTTTCCTGCTCAAGCAATTCAGTGGCATTCATCAGGGCATGGATCTGAGAAAACTGTTGTGGGAAAATGACTTGGCCATTTCATTCTACTGCTCGCGCCCTCAGGCCATACAGATGTGGTGGGTGCTCTTGGCAGGGCCAAGGCTTACCACACTTCTGGCATATTCCCACAGCACGTGCCTTATCAAGCTTCATAGGAGCTCCACATTCTGGAAACACACTAGGTGTGTTTGAGTGGGGAGCTGCGGTGGCAGTAGGAGGAGGTCCGGTTGGCGGGGTGTATTGCGCTTGAAGCCTCCTTGGGGTGAACCTCTGCTGGTTGTACAGCGTTGGGTGGACCACTTGGCTTCGCGAGAGAAGCGAGCAAAGGATCTCTTGAGTCCTCTGCAATGCCTCCTCCTATTTGAAAAGGTCCTCAGAATTGATGAGCACGTGGTTGTTGTCCTCCATGTGGTTCACCAAGGTCTGACAAGCACATCAGCAGATCTGATCAACTAGCGACCTCCTGTTCGCTATGATGCCATACTCCGCTTCATCTGTGTACTGATACAGCTTGGTGAAAAAGTCCTCTACCAAGTCATTCCCTTGTTTGAGAGCAAAGAGCTTCGTCTGGGCCTTATGCTTAAGCCTGGGAGGTTGGAATGCTCATTTGAGGTTGGCTTCGAAGGTCAGGAAGTCCTGGTGCTTGTCGATCTTTCACCTGATCTGGAGATCAGCCCACCGCCCAGTGGAGTTCTCTCCTTTCATGTACAAGGTGGTGATCAAGATCTTCTGGCGACTCAACAGTTCCTGTTCAAAATCCCTCATGTAGACCATCACCTGTCTCCACCAGGTCTGGAACTTCTCTTTGTTGCCCATATAGAAGTTGGGCTTGGCATAGATAGATTTTCCGATCTTCTGATCTTTCTTGGGGTGACGGATGGATTCATGGGGGCAGAAGGGCATGCCGGAGGTTGTCCTTCACTAGACGGTGATGATGGTGGCAGCAGGAGATCGCCGGATGGTGTTGGTTTTGCCTTTGGGAGTGTGCTCAGTGATCGCCTTAAGTAGTATGGTGGATATGGCTTGTCGGGGTTGTTATGAATGTAATTGTACCTCCAATTGAGGTACTCAAAGTCCAGATGTGCAGCATCTGCTTGTTCACGGGAGAAGGTAGGGGCGGGCATTGGCAGAGGCATCATTGGGTGGACAACTGGGTGAGCTGGCGGTTTAGCCACCAGGGTTTTACTGGCCCCTTTCATGGGGACATCCTTCAATACTTGGGTAAGCCCTTGCATGGAGAAGGCCGAAATCCACTCCAGTTGGGGTGATTGAACTTCAATGCGGGAGGGTGGACGGACGTATGGGGAAGGGGTTCCTGTCTTAGACATATTTGGGAGGCCTGCAGAGAGTCGACTTTGGGCGAAGGTAAGGGAGGTAGTTTTCAATGGGGAAGTCTTCCCGAAGGAGGTCATATCAGTACCAGTAGATGACTTTTTGCTTTTTCTTATAAAAAACCCAGGCTTTCAAATGAGGAGGTGGTGGAAGTCTCCACACAGGTGTCCCACTGGTTCCACGCTGCTTGCAGGATAACAATGTCATTGTAACGTTGAAGGGCAGGGATAAGATTTTGGAGGATTTCGATTACCACCCTAACTGGGTCTCAGCAAAGCAGGCAGAGTATTCTACACAGGTTGATCTAAAAAGAAGCCTCTGGTACTCCAGTGGCAAACAGAATTCGACTAAAGCTGGGGGAAACCAGAAGAGCTTTACTACAGCTCAAGGGAATACTGCCCTCATCAGTCGTGACATCACAGGTGATCATGAGAACCTGGGTTCACCAGCGTAGAACCAACATAGACCACTAGGCACTCAGTGGACGATGGGGGCTAGTGCACTATGCCCGGTAGCAACTTTATCCTTATTTATGACAGTGGACAACTGTATATATACAGTGGGCGTGGTTGTAGTCTGCTCTCATTTTATCTCTGAGAAGGAGAGATTTCCCTTAAGTCTGGGATCCGACTAGTGCACTATCACAAAGAGCAATGGTGTGGATGTTACGAACTACCTCCGAAGAGTCTGATCGCTTCCACAAGGCTCAGGTATCTGCTCGCAGAGTACACGACTTCTGGCTCAAGGATGAGGGTATGGGGGTCCTTTCCGAACAACACAGGCTACAATGACCAAGAGGCCAAGGCAATGCCTATAGTGGTGAACAAAGTGGATTAGACTGGGGTTACCAGTCGCAAAGTACTAGCTTATATACTATACAGGCGCGCGCACAGACCATGCTATGCGTGGGATGATTTACCATAAATAGACTAAGTGTTCTCACGAGTGTAAAAATAGAAGCAACAGAGATTAAAGGGGCTGTGTGAGAAGAGTGGAAATTAATAAGGCGAGGTTACCTCATGGTATGACATCATTGGTTCTGGACCTGGTCATGTGAGGGTTACCACGGTCACGTGCACAGATCACGTGACTGGAAAGAAAAGAGAACAAGGAATAAAAAGTTTGAAAATGTTCGTATTATAACACTACCCCCTTTTTAAGACTCGAATTCCAGGCGAGTCGTGGTATGGTCCGTGACTGTAAAGTTCTCAAATGGAGTGAAGAGAGAGGCGAAAGAAGACGTCGTGAGACCGCAGAGTTTACGAGGAGCAGAGGGATTAGATTTATGGAAATCGGCAACTGCCAGAGGGGCAGTGTTGATTATGTCTGATGATTCCCATGTACGATCGGTTTCATCATATCCTCTCCAGTGTACCAGATACTCTAACTTCCTATTTTTGAGACGAGATGAAGCGATGTAGTCCACTTCGAACTGCTCTTCTCCCTTTTGGTCTATCTCAATCGCATCGGGTCGGACCTTGGGCTGTCCAGATAATGTTTCCCGATATGGTTTTACGCGAGAGATATTAACCGTGGGATGGATGCATACAGCATTGGGGAGTTTGAGCGTGACGGCATTAGGAAGGACCGCGGTGATAGTGTAAGGTCCAATCCATTTCTGGGTTAACTTTTTTGCCGTATACGGAAGTTTGAGTTTGTCGGTAGATAACCAGACTTGCTGGCCAATGGAATACTTTGGGGCATCGGAACGACTTTTCTCCGCAGAAGCGATCATACGATCTCGAGTATTCTCGAGTGCTTCTTCAATCTCCTTATGAGAACGGCCCATTTCTCCTGCAAATCCAGCTAATTTCCCTTCAAAACCCATGTGAGGGGCGTAATTACGTGTGACATTGAAAGGGATAGAGCCGGTGGCAGTAGTAACGGTATTGTTGTGTGAGAATTGGGCCATTTTGAGCCAGTCAGCCCATTCGTGTTGCTTCTTTCCAATGTAAGTGCGGAGATATTGCTCTAAATCTCGATTGACACGCTCGGTTTGGCCATCTGTTTGCGGATGATAGGCCGTGGAAATCTTTTGAGAGATACCGAGGAGTTTGCATAAGTCCTTGGTAAAAGCGGATACGAATTGGGGACCACGATCGGAAACTAGAGTGGAAGGAAGTCCGTGGATACACCAGACATGATCTCGAAATAATTTAGCTAGGTCCGAAGAAGAACAAGTATCGTAAGTGGGAATGAATACAACTTCTTTGGAGAAGCGATCCACTACCACACAAATAGCCGTAAAGGAATGGGATTCGGGTAAACCCGTAATGAAATTGACGGAAAGATCTTCCCATGGCTTTTTGGCCACAGGTAGAGGAAGAAGTTTTCCTGCCGGTGCTTTTGACTTTCCCTTCGTGAGGGCACACACTTGGCAGCTATCTACGTATGTTCGAACGTCTTTGGTAACACCAGGCCACGAGAAATAACGAGTGAGAGTATGAATAGTTTTAGAGTGGCCACCATGACCGGCGATAGGAGAATCATGGCATAGAGTAAGGAGACGAGTACGTAAAGAGGGAGGTACGAAAACTTTGTTTTTGTTATTTTTGAAAATGTTTGTAGTAGCATCAAAAAGGAAGTCATCAACAGCGTCCACTCCAAGAGAAGCAGACTCCAATTCCAACTCCGAAAGAAAGTCCAAAGATAAAGAAACGGAATTAATGAAAACGGTGGGAGGCAAGACCGTAATATTGGCATTGTGATCCTGTACTGCCTCACCATGGTCCGGGCGACGAGAGAGCGCATCAGCCCGACCATTCAAAGAACCAGGTTTATAAACAAATAAATAATTGAATTCCTGGAGTACGGCATGCCAACGAGCTTGCCGACCGCTAAGAGTCTGCAGTTTCTTCCAATACTCCAGGTTCTTGTGATCGGTCCAGATTTCGAATCGTTCGCGACCAATTAAATAGTGGTGCCACTCTTCCAGCGCCCGAATCACTGCAAGTAATTCTTTATCGTAAATAGGGTAATTGCGCTCTGCGCTATCAAAAGAGTGAGAGATAAAGGCGATAGGACGCCAGTTACCATCATTACATAAGGTTGAGAGCACAGCTCCGGTAGCGATATCCGAGGCGTCCGTTTCGACCCTGACTTCTTGATCCCGATTTGGATAGGCCAGAAGTGGGGCAGTAGTAAATTTCTTTTTGAGGGCAACGAACGCCGCTTGTTGATCGGGACCCCATGTGAACGGAACGTCTTTCTTGGTAAGATCGTTCAAGGGGCGTGCGATCTCGGCAAAGCCTGAAATGAAATGCCTATAATAATTACAAAGTCCAAGAAATCCTTGGAGCTGTTTTAACCTTGTGGGAACGGGCCAATCCATTACTCCAGCAACCTTCTTTTCTTGCATTTCTACCCCCTTTTTAGATACGACCATGCCCAAAAAGTCCACCTTGTCCTTCGAGAAGTGACACTTGGAGGGTTTAACGTAAAGATCATTATCGCGTAAACGACATAGGACCTCTTTAACCACTTCCTCATGTTCTTCCCGAGTCTTCTTGGACGTAAATATCATACAATCGTCAATGTAAATAATAACCACCGCATACATGTCGTTAAATATATTGTTCATCATTTGTTGGAAAGTGGGGGGAGAATTAGTCATGCCGAAATACATTACCGTTGGTTCGTAAGCTCCAATTGGAGTAACGAAGGCACCTTTCCACTCGTCACCTTCCTTGATCTGCACATTGTTGTAACCCCAACATAAGTCAAGGGCCGTAAACATGTCAGCATTTTTCAGCCGATCTATGAGCTGTGGAATCAAGGGAAGCGGATAGGAATTCTTGATAGTACCCTCATTGAGGTAACGATAGTCGATGACCATCCGTTTCCCACCGTCCTTTTTGGGAATAAAGAAGACGGGAGAAGTCTGTGGTGACTTGGAAGGAGCGATGTAGCCTTTTTTGAGCTCCTTGTCTATGAATGCGCGCACTTCGTCCATTTCGATGTCCGACAGGGGAATTACTCGACCCTTCTTTGGAACGAAGTCCGGCTTGAGATCTACAGCGTGATCCCAAGGCTTCTGTAGCGGCATCCTAGTCGATTCCTGTTCCGAGAAGACCTCGAGGAACTCGTGATAGGTTTCCGGAACCTGTTCTTTTAGTCCTTCTTCTATCGTACGTAAGAAAGCATTGTCTGGATCGAAATAATTAGAAGCGGGAGGGCCAGCACCCATAATTTTGCAATACTGTGTGCAGCGTGGAAAAGAAATGGTTTGCTGCACCCAGTCGACCTCAGGGTTATGACGGAACAGCCAGTCATACCCGATGATCATGCGATGTGTACCCAATTTAGATATATAAGCATCTAATGTTTCGTAATGTCCTGCGATTTCCACGATCAGGGTTACCGCATGTTGGATTTGGCCAATAGCGCCTTCTGATCCATCAGCGTTATGTATCTTAATCGGGTTATCTAGGGTGAAGAAGGGAATTCCGTGGCGAATAACATAATCATGATCAATGAATGTGTGGGTAGCACCAGAGTCCAGGAGAGCTCTGAACTTGTGCTTTTCCCACTGACCATCCCGCTGGCAACGTATGACAGTCTCAAGCAAGAACTCTCCGCCGAATGACAATGTCGTTGCACGATGCTGGGAGGTTATGACACACGAGAGGGGTTTATAAATAGAGTTAATTTTTTGTTGTTTTTGGAGAGAATTAAGTACACTATTTTTTAGTTCCGGTGCCACGCTCAATTGAGACGCTCTCACGAAAGAAGTGGAAATACGACGTAATACAGAAGATAAGTCCAAAACAGGAAAATCAGAATTGGAACAAGAAGAGAAAGAAGAAGAAGAATACGGAGATGAAATAGGTCCGTGCACGGAGGAACCCTCTACTCCTACGTGCTGTATCCTTTTAAAGCCTCGGCCGCACGTTGCTTGGCTTCGACTTCAAACTTGTCCCTGTAATAAGCCTCGGCTTCATCCGAGACAAACTGCTGGGCGGCCATTGCTACTACCGGTGCCGTAACCGGGGGAATGGGGAGGGGACGAGAGACGGATTGTTGCGCTACATGCGCCTGAGAAAATTCGGGGACCGGGACGTAAGCTCCCTGGTCATAATCCCAGACAACCTGTTGACACTGTTGGGGAGGATGGGGCGGACGACGATAGGGGTTCTTTGGGCAGTCGGGCTTGATATGCCCTGGGAGATTACACAAGAAGCAAGTTCTCGTGTCAGGCCTTGTTGGTGCAGCTTGCTGCACGCTAATCTCCATGGGTGTGCCGCGACCCGGTTGAGTTCCTATCGCCGTAAACTGCGGACGTTGAGGGGGGGGAGGATGAGAAGGAGGCGGATAATTGTAACGACCCTGAGGCCGTGGAATGAATCGGGAGTTCGAGGGAGGACCACGCTCTATCGCCATTTGCTCGTAAGCTCAACCAACGGACCTGTAATTTTCTTTGAGGTCGTCGATTCCGAACTCGACTCCGGGATGGTTCATCCGGACTCGCTTGTAGATGCGGTAGTCAACCGCTTTCTTGAGGAGCATATTGGCGTGATAGTCCTCAATATTCGCCTCGTTCTGAAGAACTTCGAAGCGTTGTAGGAACAGATCGATCGGGTGACCGTTCTGTCGGAGACCTTCTAACTTCCGGAGAGACTCGTGGGCAAGTACGTCAATCCGGAAATAGGATTTAATTTCTTTTTGGAGCCTGGACCAACTTGGCCAAGCCGAGTCTCCTTTTGTTCCTATAACGACATCTTGTGCGTTCTTGACCTCGGTTTCCTCATCGTCAAGGTACTTTTCCAGAGTTAACTGGGCAAATCCATCCGCCTTCTTTTCGAACTGTGAAAGGACAGCGATGCATCTCAGCTTGTCCGACTTCCACGTTTGGGCGTCAACCCAAAGACGTAACTTGACCCACCAGAGACGGAAGGTGGATCTGTCGCCATCCCATTTATCGGGGTCAGCTATCTTTTTTGTCACGTTATTCTTTTCTTGGTTTACGTTTAGGGCAGACAGCCTTGCGACAAGATTGTCTAAGTCCACCGAGTTCGACATATTTGATAACGGGTTTTAGGTAATGGGTAGGGCGGAGATAGGAGCGGAAGTGTTCGTCACCGTACCACTTGAAGGTGAAAGAGTGGTGTTCGGTTCTTTGTTTGTCGTGAGAAGGCCAATAGACCTTATGGGTGCAGGATCGGGGAGGAATCTTGATAACGTCTTCTTTCAGTTGCTTACTGTGCGGACTTTTCCAACCACACTCTGGGCAACCTACAAACTTGCTGCCTGAGAAAATACTTCTTGGAGCGAAGGTAATATCTCCTTCTCCGGATACAACGATGAAGGTGGCCGCAGCAACCTAAACTATAATCCAGAATAGAAAACTACGTAAAAGAAGTCGATGATGGGGAAGACCGGATCCGCCTGGCTTCGGCGTACGGAAATACTATCCGCGTTAGACGTGACATCACAGGTGATCATGCGAACCTGGGTACACCGGCATAGTACCACCATGGACTGTTAGGCACTCAACAGACAACGGGGGCTAGTGCTCTATGCCCGACAGCAACGTTATCCGTATTTATGACGGCGGACGACCGTATATAAACAACGTGGGGCGAGTGT
>JBBPQZ010000360.1:0-17216 GCA_038092795.1 Boletus rubissimus
CGGTGACGTGGGTGCGGGAAATTCGAGGGGGGAGGACATTGCAGGAAGGCCGGAGATGACCATAGATGTCGGTCGTGAAGCTGCGGGAGGAGAGCTGGCGGGGGTATGCGTTGGGGAGATGAGGTCACCGGGGCTGGTGTAATCTCCCGTGGGGTATGGAAGGCGTGTGCCTGCTCTGGATGAGATTTTTGATGACCCAACGCGGGCAAGAGGGGGGCTCGTGGATTCCCGGGCTGTGAGTGAGGGCGCACGGCGAGGTGTTGAGAGAATGCTCATGGCTGGTGTGCTTATTCCACTGGCCGGTGGGCTAGTGGAGGATACTGAGCTGAACGAAGACTCGTGTGTGCTCACAATCATCGAGTCGGTCGGAGGGGCTGAACGAAGCTCGGGAGACTCGTGAACCGCGGTGTTAGTGGACAGGACAGCAGGGGACGTCGCAAAACGTGCCACTTCTCGTCCGAGCTCGCTGATGCGCCCCTGGAGTTCAGTGATGTCGTCTCTGATCGTCCCAAGGCCTGTTCCCGACGGGTGTGTGACCTGCACTTGTTCATTCACCTTTTCTTGTTCTTTTTCTTTCGTACGCTCGTTTTCCTTGTCGACGAGCCAACGCTCAACATCTCCCATACGCTCCTCAAGGGCACGCACATGTGACACAGTCCAGCGTTCGAGTTTTTCAAAGCGCTTGGCTATAACCAACAGCGTTCCGGGGACATCCAGAGTCCCCGAGGGGGTAAATGACGCATACATGGGAGGCTGTTCCCGTGCGGGGGATCCCCCTGGCGATGTACCCCGCTGGAGCGAGATCGGGGAGAGGTTGATGGGTTGTGGTGCAGGTGCAGGTGATAACCTGACCGGTGTCTTGTTAGGGGTAGGTGATGTGGGAGAAGAAGATGCTCGGGGAGTAGAGCCAACGGGAGGGATCTTGAGATTGAGATACGCAGGGTCTGCATACTTGCTCGAAGTAAACGCGGGCCAATCCTTGTCTTTTCCATTGTAGTCTCTCTTTTCCTTTGAACGTGATCTAGCGTCCTCGATCACCTGCTGGGCGGGTGTGAGGGGCTCCTTGTCCTTGGTGGGGGTGAGCCTCGACTTTGCAGCTTGCCACCAGCCTGTGACTCCATCCTTGGCGGACGAGGCAGGCGAGGGCGGGTTGGGCAGGGTCTGGGATCTACCACGTGGAGGAGGCAATGCCTGGGGGGACCCAGAGTTCATCATGGCCAAAACACGTTCCTCCATCGTACGCCGTTCTTCTGCTTCTCGAGTGAGTATCCGCTCAGCTTCGCGCCTACTTCGGTCGCGTTCTCGTAGTGCCTCTGCCTCCAGTTCTGCATCAGACGGGAGAGCTCGACTCCCTGGCGCTGGGCTGATGAGCGAGCCGACCCGATGTGCGAGGTTGGCCGCGAACTGGGTCACCGATGCGGGCGGGGATTGGCTGCGCATCCACGTGCGATCAGCATCGCCGTTATCGTCGTCGTCGTCATGGTCGTCGCCAGATTGGCTGTCTTGTGAGTTTCTTCTTGGTACAAAGTCGTTACGAAGGGGCGAGTGTGGCCTGCGGGGGGAAGGTGGCGGGTGTCCGTAGACAGGCTCTGGCTATACGGTGTCGGTCAGCCGGGTGTGTTCACTGCGCGTGTAAAAAAGATCGCACCAGACCCAGCGATGTTGGGGGTGGGGGTGGCAGCGAGGAAGCGGTCAGACGTCGTTGCTGGGCACGTTGGATAGACTCTGGAGAGGGCTTGGGGGAAGAAAGGGCGTTCAGATTAGCGATGCTCGGGGACAGGGAGGTCGTCGAGGAGGTGTTGAGGGACTGCGAGGACATCGCGCTGCACGGCGAGCGGGGATGTGCTTGGTGCCTGCTCGCTGTGGGCGACGATGAGCACAACGGCCGCGAAGCTAGCTGGCGGCGAGATAGCCGTCCAAGTTTACGACGGGCGTGTGAAGAGCATTCCTAAAGGAGAATTTCGCTTGATCTGGCCCGCCTTAGGAGAAATTTTTGGCGTGGCCAGCGCCGCGGTCGGCGTTGACGGCGACGTTGCTGCGGTCCTGAAGATAGACCTTCATTCCATGACCACGACGACGAGCAGCGGTCATCCATGGATTCAAGACGCGCGGAGACGTACGTGCTCGTCTACCGTTCACCTTTCGGCGCTCATTTACCCAATACCAGGCTTGAGGCGCTCTCTGCCTACCTACAGCATCAGAAAACATTGCTCGCACAAACACAGGCCGATATCGAAAGGCTAAAAAAGCTCAGAGCAGAAGTTCTCGCGTCTCCAGAGCAGTTCGCGAATCGCAGCAATTTCCAGGTATCTCATTTCCTTCACTCGCTTTGCCACATCATCGGTGACCTTTGGGATCTCCGCGTAGGAGAATGATGCTTCTACTTCCCAACTGTTGAGAATTGAAGAGAAGATATCAGAACTACAGGATTATCATCCCGCTCAGTCCTTCCCGGCCAAGATTGACTGGGAAGCGTTTTCATCAAGTGGTCTGCGTTTACCACCAAATCCGCAGTCACTGTCATACTCATCCTAGATTATAGATGCAACACCCTTGCGTACTCTTGCCATCCGAACTCGAATTGAGCACACTCAACAATCCGTCCCTTCCAATACCCAGCGATCCCCGTTCTCTTTTCTTCAGAAATTCGTCAAGGATGCACGTAAAGTCATTCTCGACCCCGTACTCGAAAGCTTATCCGCCTCCGCTGACATGGTCGCGTTTTCTAATCCTACGGTCACTTCTAATCCTCACATTAACTCGTCGTCGAACGACCATAATCATATCCCTACTCTTACTTTACCATCCTCTCTATCTGAAGACGAAAACGAAGAACACCAGCAGGGGCCGGTTATTCAGGAGTCGATGACCACCATTCACAAACGTGAACGCGCACGCGGAAAGATTCGAGACCTGAAGAAGCGCAAGATTAGGACAGACTTGGTTGTCGGATGCAAGCTCGGAGAGGAAGGATCTGATGGTGTATTCGTCCGACACGACATTGAAGATGAGAGCGCAGAAGTGGATCTGAGCATGGGCACGCCGCGGTCTTGCCCATCTACGCCCCCAGACGGCCCTTTGGACCAAATTAGCGACCTCATGGAGGCTGATAACGCGGGTGCGGTGACTCCGGCGCAGCATACGAAGCTGCCGAATCCGCCGAGAACCCGTCAGCCTGTCGTTCCCCGGCGGGACAGCGTCAACCGGCCATCTCGTACGCGTAAACCATCCGTGAAACTCCAGTCTCAGTCTCTGACAGCGTTGACGGAGCTAAAGAAGGAACCGCCGCCTACCTCGCTTACCCCGATGTCATCACAAAGCCTCGGTAAGCGCTGTCGCGACATCGCAGAGATCGACGACGCAGTCCGTAAACCGAGGGCGGAACCGCTGTCCTTGTCGGAGGTAAACGCAGATACGGATAAAAACAGATCCGACACCTACAAACAAGCTTGGTCCATTTCTGAGCAGCATCTTCTCGAGCGGCTTTTGGAAGAGATCCCCGACGGAGAAAGGAACAGGTACGTGTCTCCGTGAACCGTCCCCTATCAGTTGATTCATCCTCATGGCAGGTGGGCCAAAATATCGCAGGCCATGGGAGGGCGGCGGACCCCAAGACAGGTTGCAAGTCGTGTACAGAAATATTTTGAGAAGTTGAAACGTTTTGGGGTGGGTGTGGACAACAAGGGGAAGGCGAAATCATAGCTGATAGAACAACACATCGGATTCCTTGAGTAAGATTGTTTCAGTGCAAGTAAGACAAGGCAGGCAGAGATAAGCCCTTGCAACCCCTAACCCTAACCCTAGACCAGGGGGCCTTGTGGTGAGCGATTTCATGAGGTTGAGTTAACACGTAGTCCGAACCGTCTGCTGCACGCAACGACCCGGGTTATCTTGTTTTCTATCGTACCGGCCCCACGGTCAAGTCCAACGCTTCGGACGTAAACCAGCACGATGTCGACCCAACGCTTTGATCCGAACAAGGCTCAGAATCTCATCGAGGTGTGCTCTTCGACGCTTGCACTAGCACATTGAAATCACGTTGCTCATGAGAATATCTGGTTCATCGTGAATCGGGATGAAAGATTGAAAAACAGTGCGTGCCCTCATTCCGCGGTGGGCTACATGTCGCGCTGATGAATCTGTGTCCGAGTCTAGATTCGCGGTCAAGGCTGTCGAACATGCGCAAGTAAGTTTGCGTGCTGCTTTTGGGGCCATGAACCCTGCATGTTTAGCTCCGACCGCCGATCTTATCTAGACCTATTGGAATCTCCTTGAGAAGATTCCGCCGCGTGAGCTCAGGCTGTCAAAGTTGGTGATTATGTTCGATCTACGCCTTCCTTAAATAACAAACTTGTCGAGCTAGGTTAGACGATGAAATCTTTGAGCACACCATCGTCACGTTTCCCGAGTTCAATGCGGAAGGGCATGAGAAACTCTCGAAACTTGACGAGGACTGGCTCAAAAGCGAAGAGGGTAAGAAGAAGTGGAGAGATTTCATCAATCAGTGAGTACACCTTGTTATCTTGTCCGGCGGTGCCACATGCATCTTCGTATGATATGTAGATACTCACCAGCGGTCCTCTGTGCGATTCTATGATAGATATGAAACTAAAGTAAAGGATTTCAACTTTGGTTCCCTTATACGTACGGACGCAACAAAGGAGTATTCCGAGATAAACACAATTTTCGGTCAGTTCCAATAATTATTGGTCGAGTGTTGATGCTAACTCGACGACTGTCACGCAGTGACGCGAATGCAGTTCTACGCCATCGAGGTGGGTGCTTGTGCAGACAACTCATCCTGACTCGATGATGGATTAATGGCATGACGCTGCACGATAGATTGCTCGCAACCGACTTGGCCTCAACGACAAGGCGCATGAGATCGCCAAGGCTGACGCGGAGAAGGAACGCCTGATGAAGGAGAAGGAAGCTGCGAAGGCCGGCAAGAAGCACGGAAAATCATAGCCCGATACCAGTGTATACTGCAGTTGACCGAGGCGCGTTGGTATTCGTCATCAAGATAGTGTAACTGTATTTTCTCGCTGGGTAAACGGCGGCCGTGGTCTCTACGCGTTCAGCTGACCACGGAGATGATTTATACCCGTGGACAATTGTGAGACTAGTGGTCTGACCCGAGCCTGAACAGGAGTATACGACCCTGAAAGAAGGGAACCTGCCAGTGACCGTGTCCCCAAGTTGATGTGAGCTTACACTGTGATAATAATACTACAGCGTCTACATCCTTGTCACATCATCACACTCCCACGTGATGTGACATGTCGTGTCAAATTGTCACGCTTGCCAAAAATGTGGCTATGCCATGGACGACGACGACGTGATATCAATACACTCGGGCCAGTCAGAAGAACATGTGTCTCGCCGCGACGTACTCGAGCCCGTCGTGCGGCGCGTCGTGGAAGCTCTTGGTGGCTACGAGGGTGGCGTGTACCGCATGGGAGACGAGGTAAACGGATGTCTGCGAGATCTCAAGAAGTTGTGGCGCAAGGACGACACAGACGACGAACGTACCGTTGCACGGATCTTCTGGGAGACAAGAGTCCTCCCAAACGACTTGATTCCCATCCTCCTCGCGACCGCGGGCAAAGGGCACGTCGAGGACAAGCGCGCCATCGCGTGTGCGGACCTGGTCACCGCAATGACCTGGCCCATTGATATGGCCGAGGAGCTTCGAGAGCTGGATGAGGAGTTGGACAGGGGCACGGACTACACGCAACTGATGTTGAGTCACTTGAACTACAAGGCGGCTCTTCTCAGACCCGGCGTCATGCAGTCCCTGTTTGGTATCATGTTGCCTCCTCTGGCGAAACCTGTGAAAAAACGGCAGGAGCGTGACGGCCAAATTGTCAATGTCGTGCTCCATCTTATCCGCAATCTCACTTTCATCAAGGACCTCCCCCCAAATATGCATCTAAGTGCCGATCAGGCGGAATATTCTTCCCTTCAGACGAAGCTCGTCAAGGCATTGTCTGAAACACACACCCTCGACCTGTTGCTGACTATTGCCGCCAACAACGATCGAGATCCGTTGTTCAATGTGTCAAACACGCTCGTTCTGGAAATATTTTATCTCTTATTTCGGGGTATCAAGCCAACGGCGTTGACCATTGACCAAACCAAGGTAACTCGTCGCATTATTGGCCTCTAAAACAAAGTATTGAATGAAGTTCACGCAGCAACCTGCCCAGAATCTGCATCGCCTCTTAGCTGCCGAGGACAAGAAGAAGCGGGACATTACTCGCAATGTGTCATCCCGGCATTCGCGATTTGGTACTACCATCGCGGTTCGGCTCAATTCCAACAAGAAGGCGCCAGTTGACCGCGGTGGCGATAATGCTGAGTCTTCGGCCACAGCCGGTGCATCCGAAAGGGGGGCGTCCTCGAGGCCGCTGGTCCTTCACCGTCAAGCGGCGATCACACAAGAATCAGGAAGTATATTGGACATTACAAAGCATCAAAGAGCCCGGAAAGCCAACAAGGTTGACGAGTTGACCCGAGAGGACAGTCTCTCCTTCGAGGCAAGACTGGTCTTGCAGGGATTCGCGAGGGAGTTTATGGAGTCTTGTTTTAATCGTGCGTTCGGTAGCTTCTTATCTCGGTATCGTTCTCACACCGTTCCGCATGCCCGTAGCGTTTCTTTCCTCGTTGTTGAAGGACATCAAGTCGGAGCGACCCAAGATCAGGGAGAAGGACCATCTTCGTCTATTGTACACCACCAAGTGGCTGCTTGAGTTCTTCCTCAACCTACGATCCAAGGAGAGCATCGTCGATGGCCACCGGAGGTGGAATCTCGGGCTTGTCGCGGAGGTCACAGATAGAAGCTGGATAGTTTGGGTCCTCAAACGGATGAGGGAGGCGATGGAAGAAAAAGTTTGTTGTATATGGTTTTTAATTCTCTGTGTTCTTTCGAAACTAATCGGTGGCGTATTTGTTGTTTGATTTTTCCAGCCCAAGATGTGGAACGAATTGCAAGCGGGTATAGAATGCCTAACGCAACTCCTTCTCTTGATCGACAACATGTCTTCATCGGTAATCTCCGATCCTAATCTCACCGACGCCGCGCGGGTGCTTCAACAACAATTGATCTATAACGGCGATGTTCTTGACATTGCTTTGGAAAGTTTGCGATCTTACAAAGAAGGCACGCAGTCATTGACTTATCTTAACTCGAGCGTGTATTTGGCCTATGCGCTTCTACGCATGTTGGAGCGTTGGGGAAAGGAGAATAGCAGTGCGATGTACGTGAGAAAGAAGGCGATCAGAAAAAAGAAAAGCAAAGGCAAGTTTAGATCCCATTTCTCCGAGTCTGACAGAGCATGGCGTCAACATGGCCGGTTATGAAGGGAATGGCTCTTTAGAAGAAGATGGCGTGCCTGACGTTGAAGATGAGGGTGACACCGGAGAGGAGGAAGATATGATTCATGAGACTATGTTCACTTTTGAAGCCTTCGAGATGGTACGTGGTTAAGCATGCACACGCCGCACGGTTCTGTACTGACACAGATAATCACAATTGTGCCCGGTGGCAGAAATTCGCCCACTCCGAGATTACACGGACATTGCTGGTCTACCTCTCACGCTACAAGGAGTTCGACTCTCCGGAGTTAATGAAGAGGGCTGTGGACCTGATTCACAGACAAGTCGTAAAAGCGAAGGCAGAAGGATTGTATTTCAATGTGAGCACGATTTCACCCCCTGATACACGTTTATACGTACGTCAACAGGTCTCCACTATGCATCTCTTCAAATCTATTCTCGACGATCAGCGGTCGCTTCCGAAGGACCAGCCATACAAGGATCTCATACAACTGATAACGTTCACATTACGGAAGTTCTTCAAAACCGTGGAGGAAGAGCCGTTCCTCATGATTGAGGTGAGGCGTTCATTTTAGCTTATCTATTGCCCGCTATTCGCAATGCTTATCAAGTTTCCGGTCCCTTGCAACGTAGGCGTGGTACCCCATGAACCGCGGACACTGGAAACAGTACTCCAGCTGGGAACCTGAGCAGAAAGCCAATCGCAAACAAGAGACAGCCGAAGATAACGGTGGTTTCACAGGGGAAGTCCAGGTTAAGAAGGGCTATTCTTGGAGCGAACAGATCGGTATCGCCGTTGCTGCGCTCGTCGAGGAAGGCAAGTCTGAACTGGTGGAGTGGGTGAAAGACGTAAGTAGACGCACCTCGCCACGCTGTCGACACAAGGCTGAGGAGCGTTTGTCGTGGGTGGGTCCAGATTCTCGTGTTAGTCATCCGCCAGCGTCAACAGATCGTCGATGGGACGGATCAAAACAATCGGGATGACGATGCCGACGAGATGGAGGACGTTCCGCGAAAGAACGTTGGCCCTTCCAAGGAAGCCATTTCCAAGTTCACCGATTATGGTGCGTGCGGCCATCCCTGGGACGCATGGATGACATTGATCGGAATCATGCAGAAATTCCTTACATCAACGACGAGCATGCCAATGCTGCTACCAAGAACGCAAGGCTCAAGCTTGTGTTCCGTCTGCTGGAATTTACGATCCTGGCGGAGGGTATGTTATGTGTCCCTGGCAGGATCCCCGACTTTTCCAGCTGAGATTATTTGTAGATGCTGAGGAGCTCCAATGGGTCGTGTCCGCCTCAATCATGCCGTCCGCTCTACGGGAGCGATTGAACGTTGTCGATCAGTTCCTCCAGAATCCCATCGACTTGGAGGGAAAGAAGGCGAGTGGGATGCTCAGCAAGAAAACACGCAGACGCCGCAGGCAGCGATCGCCATCGCTCGGCTCCGATGTCGAACTTCCTGATGACGAACCCCGACGGCACAAGAAAGAGAAGAAGAAGAAGGAAGAGAAGAAGTACAAGTCCGCACAGTTTATCGAAGACAGCGATGAGGAGTACGGCGATATGGAGGCTTTCCTTGAGAGGGAAAAGGCACTGCGGGAGAAGACGGCGCGTGCCGCCGCTGAGAGCGGCAAGATCGCGACGATGCGCGCGACTGGGACGAAGAAGCGACGAAAGAAGGGGAAAGATGCTGTCTTATCGAGCGCAGAGGAGGATGAGGCGGCGCCTGAAAGTACGAAAGTATTCTCGGACAATTCCAACAGCGACGATGAGATCTTCATGTCGCTGCGCAGCAGTCGGTCGCCGTCTCCCCCACCGAAAGCAAAAACACGACCGAGACCGCGCCTAGTCCAGAAGCCCAAGCCTGCAACAGTAGACGAGGCGATCAACATTTCAAGTGATTCTGAGCAGCAGGCGGAGGCACAACGGGCGCTCGCGTCGCCAACGTCTGCGATTCTTCGACCTGCAAGGAAAGGGCGCCTTGTGCTATCGGACGATGAAGTGTAGCTATTTGATGTATTCTGAGGAGAGCTACAATGTCTTCTTTTTTCTTCTTTGGTTCGCCTAATAAGTTTCTTGCGACAGAGATACGTCCTCCCAGCTGGTAATCATTGGCTGATAACGTCTACTGACCGCGCGACAGGGCGTTTTGGCGGGTAACCACCGCTCTTGTGTACTACTGGCTGTGCAGCAGCGCCCCACCACCAGCGTCTAACTTATTCAAGCCCGATCCGATCGCCTCGCATCGTCTTGAACGCCAAGTCACCGTTGGTCCGACCATAACTCCCTTTGATAGATTACTTGGATTGGCTGCTACTTATTGACATCTTGTGAACTCAGTTGAGCTGATCGAAAGCTAGCTTTCTTTTTTTCTCGCACAGACATATCTCTTTACCCGCGCACATGCTACCCTGCTACTGTGGCGGCGTATCTTCCCAGTGTCAGGTTCCGCCAACCCGTGTTATCACATCACAAAGCCTGTGAAAGACGCCACAATGACTACTAACGATGAGCGACCATTTCCGCCCACTTCCGGAGGCTTTACTGGTAGGGGTTACACAGGCACGGGCTAGACATGCTTTTGCGTTCGCCTTGGACCCGCAAGTTACGATGGGAATTATGGCATGCGCGGTACGGCTCGGTCGTTCCACTCACGTCCCCTCCCCTTTCCCGCACGTAACGCGATCAAGGACAGATCGTGACACAATCTCACCCCGCACTAGTAGCAGACCGGCGGTTCGTTGTTGCTTTTTTCTTTTTTTGAGTTCGTTGTCATATTGGCGTCGCTTGTTGGAGATTTGACCGTCATGTGGGGAAATTTCACAACGTCGCTCAGTTCAGGACACACGCACTTGAAACCGAGATGACATTCAGAGCCGACGAAAGATGCCGTTTTCCCCCCCGTACCAATGCCTAGATGGCGATTTTGAATTTTCGGGGGACTGTTGATAGGTTGGTCGTCTCCATTCCGTTCTTCATTCCCGGGGCTCCCCTTTTTCTTTTGTGTCCGATTTTCCAACTCGGACGCTAGCTCAAATATACATAGATGCCACTTGGGAGCGAGAGGGGGCATAATTAAAGTGTGACCTATACAATTGCCTAATGAGTTCATTCTTACATACGAAGGGAAAGGTACGTACTATCATGACTCAAATTCTTGCGCATCTGATGGCCGTTCATGTTAACGTTTTTGATTATGTACGACGTCGAGATTCCAAAGTACTAATCTTCTTTCCCTGTTCGTTCTCAGCATTTTTTCTTTTCGTCTGGCGCTCTTCAGTAACTTTTTTTTTCTTCAGGGGAGGGGTCGCGGAGTCAATGTGCGGTTTTCTCGGTGGCGACTTGGACCCATCCTCGGCATTTATAAATTCATCCGATTATCAGGCCTTTTTGGTTGGCTCATCGCTCGCAAGGTTTTGAACTTGGCTTCGTACTTTCCTTTTCCTATTTCCTATTTCTATTTCTATTTTCTTTCGCCCACGAGCAAATCATGAACGCCCAGAAGCTCCCTCAGTTTTTATATCTCGGCTAGATATCGCCCTTTTTTTTTATCAATGAAAAAAAAAAGGCCTTGAGCTTTCCACGAGGCCCCTGCGAGTCTAACCATGTATGGTTACATTTGCGAGAATACGCCGCATCTCAGTTTTCTTTCCCTCCCCTTGCCTTGCCTTATCCAAAGCATAGAACAACAAAAAGATGTTTGGACACGTTCAGGTTCGCGGAAAAAGTGTACCGGCGTTCGGTAGTCCGTAAAAATATACAAAGTCTGAATCAGAAGCACACATATAGACACATTATCGGGATCGAAACGACCAAGCGGAAAAAATGAGCCCCCATTTTGGCGCAAGAACGAGAGAGATCTAGAAGGTGAGGGAGACTCAAATTTTCACCAAACGGGATGGAAAGAAGGTATTCTGAACGCGCGTCTTTTTTTTTTTTTGATTTTGGCCGTTTCGAATCATATAGACATATAGTACAATTGCTCATGATGCCTAACCTGCACCATGGGCAATTGCGCTGTGTGTGTATACGCAAGGCGTGCCAACGATAAAATCGACGAGGACGCAAAAATATGACAAGGACGAACCGTTTTTATTCCGATTGGGAGATTGTGGCTTGGAAAAGTGGCGTGTACAGGTATTTACGAGAATGCCCTGTTATCGTGTCGAATTTGAAAAGGCTCCACCTTGTATCTGCCTCGATTGAAGGGAGTGGTTATCCGCCACTGACACCGATGGAGTCCTGCCAACGAAGGGAAAGATAAAGGGAAAGGAAGGGGTAGGAGGAGCTCGGCACGCGTACTCGGCACCTGCATGACACTCTCCGCAATCGAGCGTGTGCTTTAAATAACAATCTTTTTTTTTCTTGTTTCTCGCACGCTGGGTCAAAGTTACCGAATGGGTCTGGTGTGTGACAGATAATTATTCTTAGGCGAACGGGATATCACTGACAGAGTCTCAGATCGATCCCGCTCAAACCGCCCCCCCTCCCTCGTAAATTAGACGTAGATTACACTTGACAAGTGAGTCGAAGATCGGGATACGATAACGACAGGTTGAATGGACGGTAACGTACTGACGTGGTGAAGCCGTGACAAAAGCGACTCGGAGATCGTGTAGAGAGAGGGTGACAGCAACAATATATAAATTAATATTCAGTATATGTGGATATTCAAATGAGCTGTTCAACCAATCAGCGCAAGGGCATCGCGCGATCAATCTTGGGACTTGCACAGCCGGCTGCGTGGGAGTGGGCTCGTTCAATCGGCAAATGCCGACTGAATTGAGTGGGGCAGAACGGTTTTCAGAGTGGAGATAGGAAGCAGCTAAGACGGCGGCACAAGCCAAAGGTATCTGATGCGGCGGTCCACCCAGGGATTACCAAAAAGGCCATGCTAGCAACGGACTTCGGCGGCATCCGGGAGCAAGCTGCAAACGTGTTTTTCGTTCTCTTTCATCGTCTGTTGTGTCTTTCAGACCTTTTTTTTTGCAGCGGGCGGAGGTTACAGACGGGATTCACAACATAAATGGTGGGTGATACGATGAAGATTTGCCGGTTGAGACGGATGCCACACGGATCTCACAGCGGTGTAAAAGATCCGGCCGCGTTGCACGTATCTATGATACAGTACAATGGAGCGCCAGCGACGGGGCGACGTAGACGACCTTGTGCACGACAGGGCCAGACGTTGCTGAGTCGCACTGCAGCAGGATACTAGAACACAAAGAGGACGACAGTGATAGCCGGTGTGATCAGCTTGGACACTGATAAGGCAAACCGCGATTGGAGGCCGTAATTTCATCAAAGGATGGAAGGGTGAGGTGAGCATGTACCTCTCTTCGGTGCCAGTGGGATAGTTGGTCGACAGCATCGGAAAATCTGTACACATTGAACGACCCTTGGGGGGCGAGATCGCCAAAAAATGCCTTATTGACAAGGTCCGGAAATGGAGCGAGATCTCAGGAAGAGCGGAGGATGACGGAGTCCCTGAAGCGGGCTCAGGCCGCTCAGGTGACCTTGTCTGCGAAGGTGGTGCTTGCCGTGGTATCCGAGGGGCGGTGCGAGGACGATAAGGTGGGTTGGAACGTTCAGGCCGAGACAATGAGACTCTACGCCCTCGATCGCAATTGCAGGAGTATTGCAGACCTCGTGTACTACTCAGCGAAAAAGGGAGGATAACGGAAGAGGAAGGGAGTCTCGCGGAGATATCTGAGTTTTAAAAAAAATGGAAGCAAAATAGGAAAAGCGGAGCCAGACCCGAAAAAGAATATTTGGCTGATCGGGGATCAACAGAGGAACACCATCCCTAAGGCACAGCGGCATTGGTAGCGACCGCAAATTGCCGGTGCAAGGACGAAAACTGTTTGGGGGCGACGAGGAGCGTGGACGGGGAGATGGAGGGTGATGAATGGATCGGCACAGGAAGAGGAGGGTGCCAATCGATCGATATTTTGGTGGTCCGGAGGGGACGGCGTGGGGTGTACAGTGGATGCGGAGGGCACATTCCACGACCGAAGGTGATTGCCTGGCTTTTTCAAAGGTGATGCGGTTCTCGAGTTCGTCGAGATTTGATTTGAGATTTGTTGGCAGAAGTAGTGGCTGGGAGCGACAAGGTTTACCACCAGGGTCGCGTTGTGGACATGTCGGCTGATTTTGACGAGGCGAATAAGTCGGAATCCGAGGCAGTGGATTCTTTTCGGACTAGCCAAGCCAGAGACCCTCCCCGGGCGTCTCAACTGGCTGCAGTGCGCATATCGAACTATAATAACTCTCCCTACTTTTTTTTTTTTTCAACCCCGACCTCTTCCTCTCCCTCCAAGTTACGTGATAACGTTACATGTCCTCGATGGCTCACGCCTCTGCTGAATCCGTCTCGTCACAACAGCCTGATCGGCCAGAGCGCAGCCGTAATGCAAAAGCTCAAGCTCGCCATCGTGCAAAGCGCAAGGCCTACATCGAACAGGTGTGTGTCGTCCTTACCGTCGCGGAGACACTTGGAGCTCCGCGTCCCCAAACGCGAATCCAACGCGTTTCACTCATGCTCGCCTTGACAGCTCGAGCAAACCGTCACAAAGCTCCAGACAGCCCTCGGCTTCACCCCCGACCAGGTAGCCGCCCTACCACCCCCGCTCGTCAAGATTCGTGAGCTTGAGCAGGAGAACACCCGCCTTCAAAAGGAGAATGAGGAAATGCGGCGTCTCCTCGGCGACTCAGATCACAGACATCTCTCTGACTACAGGAGGCACTCCCTCCACTCCTTCCATGACTCTCGTGGTTGTGACCGCGACTTCAAGAAACGCAAAATGGACGATCTTTACATCGTGAGCCACGTCCTTACCCGTCCTTTCCCCCAAATATTGACTTGCATTCTCCAGGGTCCCGACGCATCTCACCCTGACACTCTACCGCGCCCCCCGCCCCTAACGATCCCCCAGCCGCTATCCCACCAGTACAGCAACATTCAATCACATAACTCGTCCGCTACCCATGGCGTCTCTAGTAACGGCTCTTCCTTGTTCAACCTTCATGCCCCCGCTTTCCATCAATTACCCAACACCCCCTCCGGCTCTAGCTCAACATCCAGTCCTCCATTTTCGGCGAGTACCATTCCCTCGTTTATCCCCCTCCTTGCGAGGCTACGAATGTATAATAATCATTTAGTCTTCCGCCCGCCAGCAGCCCGCCCAAATGAATCACTCGTCGCATTCACCAGCGAATAGCCGTCCAGGCTCATTATCACATACAACTCTTACCAACAATTATCACTCCAATCACTACGGATCTGTCAAAGTCGAGGACGATCATTATGGCGTAAGTTGTACCCAATATCTGATATTATTATCGCCCTCATCTCTCAAATTTCAGTCTTCAAACCACCACAACCACAACGGGCAGTCGAATCACTACCACACAACCCTGCCCCCATTTGCACACACTGTCCCTGAAGCAGGCGACATTGACAGCTGGCATGCACACACTTATTCGGCTGAGCGGGGTGGACAGGTGCATCGCTAGAGCAACATCGCCGAATCTGTTTCTCTTCCGTTCTCTGTAGAGTATACCCCGTTTATTGCTATCGTCGCATCCCGGCCAACTTGTCACAGCATCCGATGTTCCCCTTGCCGCACCATAGATTCATCCACATTTTACTAATACTTATTTTCCGCACCGTACAGTTTTATTCAGGCATTCTAGTGGATATGTGCATGCATGTATAATACCTCGTAGCTCTCATAATGTAAATAGCGCAGCTTGTTCACGAGAGCGGTGTCTTGCTGATCGAGAATGTAACCGTGCTTTGGTGTCTGTTTGTCATTTTGATGGCCTTTGAGTAAGACTGTCAATTTACCTAGATTTGTGGGGATCTGACAGAGTTACGTATTTATGTTGCATAATTCCGTAGCCCATCCCGAATTTCGCAGACTCCTCTGTTCCGGCGCCGCATCGTATATCGCACCAACTGACCCTTCGGAAAAAATGCAAATGCTCCACACCGAATGGATGCGACGCGGCACCTTTCTACCAATATGGCTCCCAGTGATGCCGAACAGCAACGAAGGGCGCTAGTCCATTCGAGGATCGATCGATCGATCCTTCTGATGGAAACCGGCGCATTCCCAGCCTTCCGAAGTTCCATGGTTCGCCGTGTTTGATCTCTCCGCACCAAGAGTCCAGCAATGTCGCTTCCTTTTTTTTTCTGTCATGATTGTTCAACAGAACCAAGTCCGCGATGAAAATGGAAGTTTTGGCCAATGCGCCGCGCCACCGGTATCTGGCCGAAGGAGCGAGGCCACTAACACGCGTCGACCCCGGTTGATCGGGTAGGGCGTCGTTTCAGACCTAGTTCGACACGGAGACAAAGGTCAGTCGTGCCTTTTCAAATCGGAATCGTGATGAGCGGCCAATATGGAGTACTCGCTTTGCTGTCATGGATGCGATGTCAATGGCTCCAACGAGGCACAGTCCTGCCACCGCCCAATGTCAATATTGTCACTCATGTGCAGCACCACTTCAGGGGATGAGTTCCCTTTGGGCCTTTGCGCAGTTGGCCCCTGGGCCCGCGCGTGAAACAGTGTTTGTTGTCCAAAGCGGGCCAAAACGTGCCACTCGTATTCAATTGCGATCCACCCCCTGGCCCACAATACGCCGCTCTAGTGTGGACCTTTGCGTGTCGGACCACCCACAGGACCTACAAAACTTGGGCTATGTTATCCACCTCGCCAAGATCAATCCCGTTCATTCCAAAATTTCCATTACACCATGCCTTCTGTCGAGTCCTTGCGTCCAGCGTCCTACGTGCCACGTCGCTTCGCATCGGGCACGTTCCCCGTCTCGAGAAATTACAACATGAGACAGATGCTGTACAACTACTCGTATTCAAAAGGCAGGGACAATTCAAAGGGGGATCCATCCGACCAAGTCATTCCTTCATTCCCTCTTAGCGACATCCCCATCTACGCGGATACGGTGGATATTGAAAGTAAGTTGTATGTCAGCTCATTAACATTTTCGCTCACACGCGCTTGATTTGTCCAGCGCTGGCGTTTCACGATATTTGGGGTTGCCTCTTGACTCCGGACAATGTGGCTGCCCGCATCTGTACAGACGATCTCCGCTATCATGTCTGGGTGGCGACCAAGCGCGTCGTCGAGTCCGGACTGTAAGCATGTTTCCTCGCGCGATGGTGTTTCTTATCGTTCCTCGTCCATCCACTAGAATCAATCTTACTGACAAAGAAGCGCTCATCCAAGCGGTGATGGACCAATTTGTGAGTCCAACTTCCCAAGACTCCTTGGCCTCGGCATTTAAGAAATGCGTGTTCATAGATGGTCGAACTGGGCCTGGTGCTCCTCGACCTGTGTCCAGGCCCACTCATTCTCTTCGTCGATCCGCGTCTCCACGAGGATTCGCAACAGATGGTATCGAGGGCCACTGCGATGGTAGCCAAATTCGATGAAGCGCAAGTGCGGCGATGGCGAATCATTGTCACAGTTCGACATTTCATCTACGTTCTTCTTTTTCGATGTCTAAGCTAATATCTGTGCCTCTTTTTTTGGTAGTTGCCTGCCACTGAAGATGGTATCTGTGCTGCCCAAGAGCTCGCCAACCGACACGGCATCCAAACAAACCTGTCATTGGTGTCGTGCCTTCCCCACGTTGCTGCATGCATCGAAGCCGGTGCGGGAATGGTAAGCATGAGTGTCGAGCCGGTGAGCTGAATATGCGCTGGTTTGACTTGAAGCCACTGACAATGCTCCATCTCAGATTATGGAATGGTTCGAACAGCAACGTGGTATCCGAGCAGTACATGTTTCACAAGGTCACCCCGGGGTTGAGGCGATACAGTCCTGTGCCACCTTCATACATCGT
>JBBPQZ010000361.1:0-17207 GCA_038092795.1 Boletus rubissimus
ATGACTGTCCTTGTCTGCAGATATGTGGTCAAGATGAGGACTCGACTTGGACGCGCGCAGTGAAGCGGGAGGGTATGCCTTGCTGGAGGCGTAGGGCAGGCTGAAGGTCGACATTGCGAGGGCCAGATAACGAAGAGTAAACAGTCCAGACTTTATGTTGTTTTTAATGTTGCTGGTTTACATCCGCTTATTGGGATGAGTAGCTGGCGTCGTGAAGTCAGGTACAGGCCATGGGCCCATGGAGCGAGTTTCAGGCATATCTTGACAACCAGTGATACATGTAACACCGATCAGGGGGAATAGCGCAAAATCCAGCGCGGGACGAATTCGGGGGGTCGGTTACGCGTCCTCGAGGCCTACCAGCTACGCAGTACCAACACATCGCGTGCGTGGGGCACTGCGACCACCTGTACACGTGTTCCGACTGGCACGACGCACAAGGAAGCTTTGGCACAACATGATGTGCTTAAGGCGTCAATGTGACCAAGGAAAGCGACGTGAAACACAAGGCGAGAAAATATTTGGGCACCAAAATTACGCGTGTTCTTGCCGAGGCCAAAAAAAAGACGTGTCGGATGACGGGGATATCGCGATTGATGATCCGGAGGGTAGTCTGGTGACCAGAGCGAGACACTAAGGAGGCGCCTCGCCCTGGAGTCTGAACTTGCCAGTGCCGCTCAAGCGAGATCGGATTAAGTGTCCGCTTGAACCCTGTTTTGCGAACGAGGAGGTTTCATACTAAACGTCCACAGGTTGACATTCGAATATTTGTGGGTTAGTACTCGGTGA
Organism: Boletus rubissimus; assembly: GCA_038092795.1. NCBI lineage: Eukaryota > Fungi > Basidiomycota > Agaricomycetes > Boletales > Boletaceae > Lanmaoa > Lanmaoa rubissima. Next base: position 790 of record JBBPQZ010000361.1, read on the forward strand.
TTGAACATCGTTTTCCTTGCTCACCGACATATTGTCAAGAGTGATGATGGATTGCAATACATTTGTAGATGCTTCTCATATCTACTTACTACGACAGCGCTCCATAATCCTGATTACCCTCTGACCCTCACGACTTTCCGCTTGCCCTTTTGCACCCCCCCGATCCCGGGACCGGCTGGCCCCTGATCTTGTGCGTTCAAACCCGCCTTGACGGTCTCGACCAACACACCGGTAGCCACCGCTGGCGAATATGGCGACACGCGGCTTGCCAGGGCTGGTTCTGGCTGTGGGGGTGCAGGCAGGCGGCTGGCTTTCTGCGGCAACAAAGGCGGCACGTTCCCACCGCCCTTTAGCTTCGCCGGCTGTTTGCCCTTGCTGGATGTCGGCGCTTTGGTTGTCTGGACTGCAGGTACGACGGGGTGTGATAGCGTGGTATACGGTGGTAGAGGAATATTGTCAGGTTTTATCCGTTGCATCTGGAATGAGATCATCTCCAATAATTGCCTCTCTATCCGTCGCGAACCAAACCGTCGACGTCGGTTTAGTCACCAGGTACAAGGTAAAGCGTGACGTGAGGAAGGGCAGACGAGAAAGATGTGAACGCACTGGTTTTGATAGCGGTGTTGACGAGCCGCCCTTCTTTCTTCCACTGCACACGCACACGACCGGGGTTCTCCCAATCGCGCGGGTGGGACTTGTTCACCTCGTGCAGCGTCCCGAGGCCGAGGCGGTTGGTAGCGTCGGCGATGTCCTTGCTGAGAGGCCACCAGACGCTCTTCTCGCGTGCGATCCTGCGCTCGCCTCTGCCATAAGGTCGCTTTGCGTCGATGTATATTGGATATATGCACGTCCACCTACTCGTGTGATGAGACTGGGTGAGCGCGGGGAAGGACATACGTACTTCTTGTATGGGGTGATGTCTGTGATCGTATTCGATGGTGGTTTGGTGGACGGGCCCAAGGAAGGCACCGGACGGAACTGGGGATGGGAGGGAGATGCAGGGCCGGCCGCTGTTTCGTCGGGATCGTCCGAGCTCTCCTCGTCGTCCGATGCGCCGATCTCTTCGAGCAGTGCGCCGCGGGAGTCAGTGAGCAAAGGGCGAGACGGGAGTGGGAGGTCGGTGTCGTCGTCAAACTCTTCGACTACGGCTGTGCGACTGGCCATGGTTGGTTGATGTCGATGTCGAGGTCGAGGTTTGGGTATTCTCACGGTACGTTGATACCATGCCCTCGTCGTCACTCTCATCGGTGATGTTGCAAGTATCCTCACCCATTCACCGTCCAAGTCCTTAGTAACGCTTTGCAGGTTGGCGCTCTTACAGATCGTTGTCGTACTCGCCGAATACAACACCATCGCCACGCCGTTGTCGATATGTCGTCCATTCGGCGAATGTGAACCATGCCCACCCGATTCGGTCCGTCTCCATGGTTCAGCCCTTCATGCACACGCTGATGCTTTGTTCAGTTGCACGAGCCATTCTGCCAGCCGTTTGGCAACCGGCGCCTCATGCACTGCTCCCCTGACCCAACAATAACGTCTATGGAGCCCATACCATCGTGGTACCCATACCCCACTTATACCCCCTCTGCCTCGCTGGTTCAAGGGGAGACGCCAGCATGGCAATCTTGTGGGCGGATCGTTGCACGAGAGCGGGCCGACTTTTACGAGTTCCTAGCGTGCAATCTCTTCTTTGCAGCAGTCGCACTGAGTGTCGCGCTGGTGCGATCGAGAACAGTGGAAGCGAGACAAACACGGCGGCTTGCTGCGCGGATAGGCCTCGTACGCAGTCCGATGGTAGATGCACGATGAGGTCTCGTAAATGCGGTGAGTTGGGCATTCCTTACACGGTGTTGACGGGGAGCACAGATTGATGAATTAGGATGCTACGAACGTGCGACGAGGAGCAACGAGCTACAGTTTTCTAGACTAGATACGATCATTTGCGATGTTAATTTAATTAAAGAATGGACTGTTTCTTCGTGGTGAACCGACATGCTGTTCTAGATTGAATCAAGGTGTTCGAACTTCGAAGCAATCCGCTTAGAAGCCAGTCCTGATGAGAATGGTGCAGCAGCGATCGATGTGGTTGTGAGCGGTGTGTAGCGCGACGGTGATGAAGATACCAGCGGCTTCTGAATCTTGTTCTCATCGGTGATTGGTTTCGGACACAATGCAAATACGCTTTGGGCCCTGTCATCATGTTGATGTGAACAAAAGGTGAGCGCGTGTTCTCCTCGCCGCGGCTGCTGAGTTTTTTAGACGGCGGACAATGCCCTGTTCTAAATTAACGGGGCTTGTTCCAAATTTGCCTGTTGCAACAAGAAAGCCGTGTGGAGCCTGCTTGACCCGAACAATGAAACATTGTGAGTCTACAAAAAGACGGAAGCGTACAAGGTAAATTCCCATCACTCCTCCCTCCCTCACGATCTTTCATTCCTTTCTCATTCTCTACTTTCAATGATGCTTTCTACCGCACTCTCCCTTTTATCCGTCTTGCCACTCGCACTGGCCGCTCCCACTTGCTCACTCAAGACCTCTGTTGCAGCTGCTCCCTCGGCAGCCCCATCGTCCGTCTCGACACCCACCAGCTCGGGCAACACTACCACTGGTGCAGGCACCAATGGTAAGATCTCCATGGCTTGGTTTGCTGATTGGCATCCCAACTACGGGGTGTCCAACATCCCTTGGGCAAACTACACACACATGGCTTTCTTCACGTAAGCGCCTGCATCTTCTTATCTCTTCGTCCTCACCTTTACCTCATCCTTACAGCGCGCAGCCCTCTTCTGCGGGCACCATCGAGGTCATCCTCAGTGACCCTACCATGGTCGACCAGTTCACCGCCGCTGCTGTGGCCCACGTGAGTTTACCATCTTCCTTAGACAGCTTCCGCTCATCAATCATTTTCAGAACGTAAAACCCATTCTGACCGTCGGTGGATGGGATGGTAGTCTTTACTGGTCGTCCTCGGTCGCCACCTCTCAGAATCGCAGCACTTTGGCCAACTCCCTCGCTCAATACGCCAATGCACACGGTTTCACTGGTCTTGACTTCGAGTAGGTCCACCTGTTCTTTCTCTGCCATCTTACTTATCCTCTGCTAGTTGGGAGTATCCTGGCAAGCAGGGCATCGGCTGTAACACCATGAGCCCCCAAGACAGCGCCAATTTCCTCTCTTTCATGCAGGAAATGCGTACGGTCGCCTCCAATCTCACCCTCTCTGCCGCAACCAGCATTAATCCCTGGGTTGATTCAACCGGTACTCCGTTGACCAATGTCTCGGCATACGCACAAGCTCTTGACTGGATTGGTAAGTATCTCTCCCTCAAGCTCTTTCTACCCGCTTATGCAAATTCCAGAGGTTATGAACTACGACGTCTTCGGAACTTTCAGCAGTGTCACCGGCCCCAATTCTCCTCTCAACGACACCTGTGCCTCCTCTAGCGATCAACAGGGCTCAGCTGTTTCTGCAGTCGCTGCTTGGACCAAGGCCGGTTTCCCTGCCAACAAGATTGTTCTCGGTGTGGCTGCTTATGGACACAGCTACACAGTCACCAAGTCTACTGCAGTAACTAGCAGCACGCTCAACATCTACACCTCATTCGACAAGACTAATATTCCCACCGGTGACTCTTGGGACCCACCCGTCACCTCCGCCGATGTCTGTGGTAACCCACCGGTTGGCAATGGTAACACGGGTATTTACAACTTCTGGGCATTGATCGGCGACGGTTTCCTCAGCCAGAACGGTACTGTTGCTTCTGGCATGGTTGGCCTGTTCGATGAGTGCAGCCAGACGGTACGTCCTTGATCGATTACATGATTTTTCAATCTCTTATGGATCCTTGCCGTTAGCCATTTGTTTACAACCCTTCCACTTCTGTCTTGGTATCTTACGACGATCCCCAGTCGTTTAGTATGTCGCCTCATAGTCTCCATACTGACCCTTATCACTGACATGTGGTTCGCAGCTGCCAAGGGACAGTATATCAAGCAGACTGGTCTCGGCGGCTTCGCCTTGTATGAAGCTGGTGGCGATTACAACGGCATGCTTGTCCAAGCCATTGCCCAAGCGATGGCTTAATGAAGAACGACTTCCATTCCCTCTCAGCCTTCCCTCCTTCGACTTCACAATACCCACTACGATGATCGACTCACGCTGGATATTAACAGACTGCGACACCCCTATTTGCGGGTCGAACCCGCCTTCGTCGCTCACTATTGACACTCATCCGTCCAGGTGTCGGATGAACGTAAAATGACTGGATATGTTTGCTGTCACGGGTATGGTGGCCTTTGAGAGGTACCCTGGCCCCTATCGCGCTTAAAATCTACACCACGTTCCCTAGGTTTGCATTGTACCGGGTATATACACATAACTGTAGCTATATCTTATCTGCTATACAATGCAAGATATTCACCGTCTCTACGTTGCACGCGCATGTATTGAGAGCGAGACTCGGTCTTTAGGCTATGCCTCGAGAAGATCAGTCAATGATAAGGCTTGTGTGTATACGACTCACCCCTTCTCTGTGCACTCGGCTGGCGAGGGAACTCGCTCCCAGATAGTACAATACATAATTGATCCGAGCTGACCGGAACCACCTTTGACCGAGGTGGTCCAGCTTCCAGCCGGCCGAGTCCACCCGCGCCTCCGATCACACAACCCACAAACGGCGGGACGCTATCCGAAGAATTCCGGATCAAAAGCGTTCCGCACCAACACCCGTCGTCTCTCCTATCACTCCGTGCTCCGTGCTTCGAAAATGGATTTACCAGCATCGTCAAATGTAAGTACTTCTTATTCTACTTAGTTGAAAGATTTTCCAAGCAACCCTGTTGCCGAAATCTTTCAGCCTGATCCAAGTGGAGTATGGTCCATGGATTCTTTCTTTCTTTCTTCTTTTTCTGCTTGTTCCGACCGTTTGGTCGGGTATGGACCGCATCCACTAGGACGACATGATACACGTTTTTGTGTACCGGGTCGAGGTTGAGGCTGAGATATCCCCCGGGGTACCCCCCTGAATACACCACCAGATCGAAACGAGCGGACAGTGCACACTGCGTGTTCTCGACGGCGACCTAGTACACGCCGTGCCAACGCCTGAAAAAAAGGGTAGATGCGGCGATGGTGCCCTGATCTCGTCGCCTTGATTTCACAGAACGACCAACGACGAACAGATTCCAAGAGGGCTGTTCAGAGGCGAGGTAAGTGCAACTTCATCGCCGCATCGCCATACCAAGTTACGATGGTGGCTGCCATCACGCAGCCGAGCCTCAGACGAGGTTGCGCCTTTGCGAATGATCCACCCTAGAGAGGAAGGTGCAAGGGCTTCGAGCTGTGATGTGGTGTGATTCGTGACTTGTGGGACAAGGGGGCGTTGCACTGACAGAGCTGTGCGTTTCGACCAGAAGCACTGCTATACGACGAGAGAGGTCGATGAGACCTTTGACTCGATTGTGAATGATTCGTCGGTATGCGCCGCGCGGGAGACGGGATTTCTGACGTATCTAGTGCAGGGGACGACTGGCGAAAGCATAGCTTTGTCTTCATGGTCGTGGCTCCATGACGTGTAGTTCTAGATGAAGTGGCTTTGCACTGATGGCCATCTCAATGTATGATTGGCTTGCGTTTGGTAATGATTCATCTCGCTTTGGTGATGCCGGATGGCCAGTCGGGAAACGACGTAACGTCTGTACGTTGTTAGTTTTGTGGTATGTATCGAAGTATAGCCTGAACTCAGCTTTGCGGAAACGGTTGTGAAGGTACGTCTCCTATTACATTACGGCTGTAAATGTATCCATATCTAAGATGTGCAAACATGAGCGGACAAAAGATATCATGATGTATGTGGAGAAATATGGACGACAGCAAGAGCTGCGTTTACGAGAGAGCATAAAAATCAAAGATGTACGTATGAGATGCAACAAAACACAGACGGCATGGGATGGATGATAATGATGGCGATCATGCGTAAGTTACCTTCCACAGGAATGAAGTAAAACAATAATAACCGATGCAACAACAACAACCCCGCGGCGGGCCCGCTGTACAGCGTCGGCTGGCCCACAGAGAAACCCAATAAATAATACAACCACCCGGATGAACTTGGACAGGAAAGAGATAAGAATGCCGAGGTGTGGGCAAACGCGCTTGTAGACTGGGGTATGGGAATGGACAGGTAGCGGTCATCGCGATCCAGGGACGGGTCCGTTGCTAAGTTCATGCCCTACCTTGTGGACGAGCGCCATCCCTAGGGGTCGCAACACATCTTCCCAGATCTTACGTCTTCGCCTGCCTTCAAAGACGGTAGCGGAACGCTCGCCCGTCTCGCCTTCCGGGCCGAAAACAAAGATCTTGCCATGCGAATTGTCCCAGGGCCGTTCCCCCCACGCAAAAGCGATCCAACGTGACTGGATAGCGTCACGCACACGCCCGTAAGACCAGTCGTCGACTACGGGATGAGGCCACCCGTCACTGGGTCGGGTAGGACGATTATAGCCGAGCGCGTCCTCATCCATCATCTCGATGTCTTCCATAGTACGCGTGCGGACGATAATGTCGGCGACATCGACATTGGATGACTCGGAAGAGGGCAACGATGGAAGCAGTTCATCAGCCTCGAACGATATAGGCGAAGAAGCTGGAGAAAGGGGCAGCGGGACGTTATCGAAGAGGTAAATGAGGTCAGCTGCATGATGAGGAACACTGCGAGCTGGGCCTTCTTGATCAAAAACAAAACGCCACACATGACGACCACTCTTCTTGGCTGCTTGTACGACGCACTCCGTGGGCCAGGCGATCCGAGCGTCCTCGACGAGCTCTAGTACCCGATCAGAAAGTTCATAGGTCGTATGGGGAGAAATATCGTAGGCATTGAGAAGAGAGGTGGCCTTGTTCAGGGATTGGCAAATGGCACGAAGCCGACGGACGACACCAGACGCTGCCCAGCTAGAGGCTTGGGTGCTCCAAAGATCAGAGTCGCAAGCGCAGTCACCGATGATGAGCGGCTGGAGACCAGAAATGGTAGGGGGTGGAGCGATGCGGCCTTGTGGGTGTGGACTTCTACTGTTGCTTTTACCCTTGTGAACCCCTAAACGGAGAGTAGTAAGACCGTGGCGAACAGGTGCACAGGTGTCTTCGGTTTCCGCAGGAGGGAAGAGAGATTCTCGCCAGCCTGCACGGAAGAAGACGCCGTCATCTACAGCGCGTATAGGACAGTGGATTTCTGCAAGTGCTTCTGGGCGAACGTTGCGAAGCTGGTCAAGAGTAGAGACGCGAAGTGCAGACAAGGCCCGTGAGAGGAGCCAACCTGCGGTAGCAACATTGGGTACATTGTGCTCGATGATGGCGCTTTGAACGATGGCACGAGCAAAGAGGGGATCAGACTTATTGGGATTGGAATACAAATGGCCGATGATATCCGCTGCGCCGGAACCAGAGCCGAAAATAGTTACGTTCGAGGGATCACCACCGAAATCGGCGATGTATTGATTCACCCACTCGAGGGCACGACGCTGATCTCGCAGGCCTGGGAGATTGCGATTAGCCGGAGAAGGAAAGACAAAAATGGGACGAACCGTAATTACCAACACCTTGGTCACCTGCTGCGCGATTATCTTCGGCAAGCTTTGGACTTGCGGCGCAGCCAAAGAAGCCCAAACGATAGCTGGGTAACGTGACTGTGAGTATGGGTTAAGACGTAAACCCAGGGACGTACTTTAAGGTAATGAGGATGATCGGTTTACCTATGCGCATGCTCGCGGCGACAAGTGGGCCGCCATCATAGACCCAGCTAGAGCCACAGCCGTGGTTTCCACCCCTGATGAAATGAGTTTGAGGAAAGACGTGGAGAGGGAGCACTAACCCATGCACCCAAAGCATGACAGGTAATCGAGAGAGTGAGCTCTGATGAGCGGGAGTGGTAATGTTCAGATTTAGACAGCCGAATTCGTCCTGAACGAGGACTTGTCTGGGTATGTCGGTGTCTGGGAGACCAATGAGCTCCTCTTCGAGACTTTTTTGATTGGGTTGGGGGCAGATTGGGCTGAGCAGTTGTCTGAGCGAAAGAGGATGGCAGAATGGAAAAGGAATACATACCCAAATTCGGTTGCATCAACTATGGGAGGGTACGAAGAGCAGAGGATGGACTGGCGGAAACGTGCAGGCACGATGGCATATTTGATTCCACGGAACTGATGAACGAGGAGGTCGGGGGAGGAGACGGAGTGTTCTAGACCGCGGAAGGTAGTGTTGAGGGAGGGATGGTGGAGAAGGGTATGTGAGCGATCGAGGATCATGGTGGACTGGAGGAGAGGATGAATCGGAGGAAATGCAAGCACGCGCCCTATTGTACTTGACTGGTGTTTGCTTCATCGATCCCATTTGGCTCAGGGATGGGCAGAAATCAAAGTCTTTTGCTCAAAATGGAAACTACCCCTACCTGATAAGTCACGTGACTGCGGGGTAAACCGGGTGGATCGTGATCATCTGAGAGACTCGGCGACGAAGGCGAAATGACGTATCCGGATAGACACGAGGTCAACGGCGAACTCGACAACTGAATGAGACACTTACTAGTGAAAAGAAGATTACCTCGGGTACAACGAGAGTAGTAAGAATGATACCGCTCAGTGCAACCACAGGTAGCCCAACCATCCCGGATCAGCGGAATCACACAAGAACCATACCTCGAAACGTGCTCGACGGCGGCCCGCTCGCACACTGTGCAATCATGAACTCGATATCGATGCTGCAGATCATGGGTCAAAGAGGTTGAAAATTGAATCGTATCCAACCGCTTTCTTATCGTTTCACGAACGCCACCTCGGATCGATACGACACGTCTCGAAATGGTATCCTTATCTCATAACGCCGCCGCTGATAGTGGCGAACTGAATTGAAACAAAAGTGTCAATTTTGGCCGAGTTCGAGTCAGTTCGTTGAGTCGCGGGCAAACGAAGTGACTTTTCTCAACCTCTCGGAGGCAATGCGAACTACCCGCCCATTTGTCCAACAGAGGTCTATGGCTCGAGCTAATCTACTCATCGTCGCTCTCATTTGCAAGTTGAAGTAACATCCCGAGTTCGTCAAGACTTTGGCTCTGCCACCATTGGCTCATCCTACTGTTCTCAGTGCTCTAGGTGTGACTGGACCCGAGATGGTATAATCCTTCTCATCAGCCACGAGATCTGGAGTGAAGTTGGGTCAACATTGCTTGTAGGTAGTCTCCCCAAACCAGACCTGAACTTCGGGATCAGAAAAGTCCTTCGAGGAGGGCAGGGGAAATTTTGTTGCGCCATTCTACGTAAGTCAACTTGCGGGACGAAAATACCCATTCACATGGGATAGAGAATCTCAAATTTTCCTCTTCTTCAGACGGTCGAGCTCAATGTCAGACTCTCCAAATGGGTCTGAATCCATATGTTGCAGCAAAGGAACAAATCTACTCCTTGCTTTTTTACATCGTCGTGGGAGTCTTGCCACTCAGGCATTCAGAACGCCGTGCCTCAAGCCTTTTTGGCATGTTCGAGTTGCTCCAGTGTTCGCTAGGGTAGTGGCTGCCTCCACCGTGATTTAAAGCTTGGGGATCAGTCGAGATCTTCAAGATCACCATTAACAGGGACAGGGGTCACCTTGCAGTGGACAGTCCAAAGACTAGCATCCGCAGAGCAGGACGAGTAACGTTATTCGCTTCACGACGCTGAACAATTCATTCGCAGGTACTACCCGAGCTACCTTCCTAATCCGGAAGCAAAATTTGCTTGTTTCTGACTTTCGGTTTTGCAGATGCTACAATACTTCAACAAATCTCGCAACGTGAACTTGTTCAATTCATTCCCAATTTGGCATGCGAGGTGAACCGAGGCGACCTCGAAGTTAATTCCCCTCGACGGCAACGCTACCCGACATGTACCTTCCCATGGCTGGGTTACATAAATGACATTTGCGATTTGTTTACTACGGCGACGCGACCCACAGGTCCACTACCAACATCCCTGACCGTGTATATACCAGTGTCCCTTTGCGTTTCCCCTTTGATTTACCTGACTGTGTCGTTTGTGATGCTTAAAGTCACACATCCTTCGATACCTGACTGCAGTTAACCCGTAAACCCCTTCCTTCCTCTCTCTCACCAACATCGGTTTTCACGAGCCATGCCAGCTCCGGGCCAGTCTTGGCCACTGGATTTCAAAGGTTCGTTACCGTGACTTGACAATCACTCGTCTTGCAACTGCCCACTGTAGTGGTTGTGTCCTTCTTTCACACCTTCGCCATCAGTACTGGCATTTTCAGGTTGGCATATCGCTTGTACAACTCCCGCTTTGGCTGGGAGGATGCATGGGCTCTACTCGCCCTTCTTACCGATATCGGTAACCTCATATGCTCATGGTTGGGTCAATCAACTCCTTGTGCGTCTCCCTTTTCTGCCTCCCACTCTAATCATCAATTTTCCGACTGACGACCAGTGAATCCCACCACTACCGACATCATTCTAAATTGGGTAGCAACAGTCACCTTGACCTCTGTCCTCTGGTGTGTGCGTCTTTATGCTGGCATTCCTAGCCTTGAAATTGAATGTACCACAGGGAAGCGCGCTTGAGCATGATAGCTACGATAATCCGAATCACAGACCCCCATGCACACATTCGGCGCATATCCTACGCAATCGCAATTGCCTTTGGTTTGATGTGGATGGCCGTACTTGCACAAAAATTGTACAATTGTGGTACCACGTTGTTCGCTATGTCACATGGTGTTGCGATTTCTCAGTTAACCAGTATGTCCATCGCTTCGATTTCTGAATGTATGTCAATGACATTCAACAGCTGATGTGATTTCTGATGTCCTCCTTGTGGTCACGCCTATTTTCTTCCTGAAAGGCATGAAGATATCGCGGGGCCAGCGTGTGCTTCTCATCTCGTCGTTTGCTTCCTCGATTGGCATCACCATTGTCTCGATAGCACATTCTATCATTCTCTTTCTACCTCTGTCCAGCAAAAGCCTATTGATTGCTCACATCAAGGTAACAGTATATCAACCATCGAGATTGGCTCATCGGACTCAATCATCACGATTCTCAGGCAGCACTTGCGGTCATCATCTGTAATCTGCTCATCATCTTGACATTCGCATACCGGTTGTTCCACAAGACAAACATGGATCTGGATGGGGCCACTATCGAAAGTGAACATGTCCAATTCACGTCCTTCGTTCCCGGACAATTGGGTCTTGGAAGTTACTCATGTCACTCCGACGACCCTGCCAAGCCCCCGTCTTCATCGAAGTTCCTGAACGTAGATGGAAACAATGTGTCACCTATACCCACCAGGGCCGGTTGAGCTTGAACCACGAACCGACGCAGGGTTATCAGAACAGGGTGCATGTCAGGTTAGACCTCCAGCTGGTAACATGCAGTCGACTCCCTCTTTTCACATACCTCGAAACAGGCCTCAGGGTATGAGTTGTGAGGGAGTATGGGGTCTTCCGAGTCAGGAAGTCCAACTTGTTAAAACTGATCACTATGTTCTTTGTTTGATTCATTACCTTGATGGAAGCAGGTCTTATAGTGCACATTTCGTCTGCCAATCGTAAATAGTAACAAACACATCCCCCCCCCACTATCTCTTATCGGGTCCTTGTACAGTACTACCTTAGCTGCCTAAGTAGGTTAGCAACTTCTCTTCCAATTGTACTACCAGCGGACTTCGACGCCCGTGGATTTGGCCTAAGACCTCATCGCCATTGTGTCGGCCTCACGCCGAGTCATCGACGCTTCAGTCGCGTACGCGCGCGACAAGAATGACAGGAATGTCGACCTATCTCGTGTGCGACTGGGAGGCAAACTCAAGAGGCATGCGTTCGGCGACTTCCGAACACTCACTCCCGTTAGGTCCTAGTCTGGTGACCAGCCCGTCTAAAAGAGGAAATGCTGAGGCGAAGCATTCCGTCGATAGACGGTCTGGTAAAACTGGTTGTAGCGCAACATCTGCAACACAGTGCATAACGTTATCGCTTGACGACTCTACCGCCGACCATTTGAGAGCTGTGATTGGAGGATAGCCAGCCAAAAAAGGAGATCCAGGGTCACCACCTGACCTAAACCAAAACAGTCTGCTTGTCGAGCACTCGTCGAACGCTTAAGTTTGCAGATGAAAGGGGTGGAGCGACCTCCCACGACAACGTGACTGCTTAGTCCATCTTTGGACTGTTCCTGATCTTAGATCCCTCGGCATTGCCCCGGCATGTAGTTAGCTCATAGATAACTAGTTGTTTGCCTAGATAACCAACTGGCTGCTTGGCTCACCTCACCTCCCCGGCCTTGTATGCAATTGAAGAGTAACTGCTACACCATGGAGTCCAGCGATGAATCTACATTTGGTTCACAATGTGGCTGGGATAAGCAAATAAGAACAGTGTTGAAGATCCTTTGTGATGGCTGGATATCAATACTGAATCTCCTTCAAATTCTACAGTTGGACACCCCTGAGTTCACAAAACATCAAGCTGGGTTCTTTGCAAATCCATCTGGAAAGCTTGTCAAGATCTTTGATTGCATATTCGAGGACAAGCATGGCCATTCAGCAGTTACATCATGGGTGGAATAGCTCACTATGAATATTGTTTTCAAAAGGATTGTAAAGGAGATGGAGGATGTCAAGACTTTGCTCATGTGAACCATTAATAACACCACCCCTGATGTCTTCTTTGTAGACAAATGCAATGGAACTAAAACAAAGTTCCCCAGACTTATGCTTTACCTACCCACAGATGTTACACTATAAGCTAGGGATAAATATCTCCTAGATGAATTTAGTGATAAACTTAGTATGGACAGTACGTGGTTTGTTTGCCAATCCTCTACAAATGTATATAGATTGGAGTAATTGAAATGGGTTTGACTGATAGTCTGGTTAGTAATGTAATTTTCTGTAATGATTGCTCTTTGTTGTTGCCCCCAACCCCTATCCTAGGGTTCCACCTATGGTCTTAGCTAGCTCTTAGCTAACTCCCGCCATCATCCATTTGTCTTAGCTAGGCCCTAGCAACCCTAAGCTAACCCTTCGCCCGCCTCCTTCTATTTATACAAGACTCCTAAGCGTGTAGCAGCCGTGCGCTTTGCTTATGTCTTAGAATATCTTATCTTATCTCGGCTAGTGCCGACTCACCTCCAGTTCATATTTACCCGCAGCACCTCTGGCTATGGTTCCGCTCTGTCAACGGCCTCTCTCACAGCCTCTCCTCTAGCCAACATCGCCTCCAGATCAAGACTTGTCTTCCCTCAAACCCAAGCCTCATTCCTACTTCCTCATTTGTATAGTATTACGTAGTGTATTTCACATGCATCGGTTCTCATTCCTGATGACATCTCATCTTCGCTATTGCCTCACGATCTAATGGATCATCCCACGCATAGCCCCTCCATTCATTTAGGATATCAATTCATATACATTGGTGATCTCATGGATCCACCCGATTGTATCTTCCATTTCTCATATCATCCCTCGCTTATTATATCGGATCAATAGAAGTTCCAGGCGAATCCCCTTCTTAATTACCGCCTATCCTAGATCGCATCCCCTACATATCGCCCCGACGTGCCTCTACCATGTACACAACTGCGTTTCCTCCACATGGTCACAACCCTAGGTTTTCCCCCTAGATCTGGTGACGTATTCTTGCCCTTACTGCATGTCCTTAGTCCTAGGTAGTATAAGTAGAGGTTAGATACCACTTGTATTACTTAGTTTTGGAATTCTTGAGTTCTTCCTTCACTCTCAGGCTTGAACTCCTGTCAGTTGTCCTCTGACCTCACTTCCACCTGCTTCCCTTGGTCATGTCGTCTTGTCTTTGGCCTGCATTCTTCATGGGTTAGAGGTAGGTCATAACATTTTCTAGTGGTCATGCACTAGAATTGGGCTAGACAACAGTAGGTTGCTAGATTACAGTGTTGTTTGCACTTGTTTGTGCAAAAGATATGTTGGCTAAACTTAATAAAGTTGTCAAGAGTTAGTTTGCTAGTATCTGTTGGTATTAGTAAACCACAGGATTGCAAAGATATAAAGATGTTAGCAGTAATCTGTAGATATGCTAAGATATAAAGATGTATATATATTCCAGGCTTTGCTGGAATTCAAACTATGCTTCACTTAGTTCATTCAGATAGGTTTTAGTAACTCAATTTTTATTGTGCAACTAAGGAGATAAAAATCAGGTCAAGTGTTAAGACCATGCCAACGATCTCCAGGTATAACTCTGGAACTCCAGAGTTGGTAGGGATAAGGATGTTGGCTTCACTGTATGTGGTGCGCCCTTGCTGTCGATTAGGTCCTTGTATTTCAGAGTGGAGGTTTGGAGGTGATTTAGAAGGGAACTGTTACGACTACCCAGAGTAGGAGTAATCGCAAGGGGCCTTCGATGACAAGGAGTCGGGTTGAGAGCCAATGACGCAGTGGTTCTGACGTGGGGATTCCTCCGTCAGCAGTGGTCGAGGGGATTCCTCGAAGATATCAGTAAGCGGAGAGCGAACTGATCAAGGGAGTTGGATTGGGAGCCAACGACGCAGTCTCCTCGTTGTGGGAATTCCTCCAATGATAATGTCAAGGGTATCGGCGAACTAAGAGTAAGCCGATCAAAGAAGCGATCTAGGGGTTTCCTAACCACGGGGCAAGTAAGATGAGAGAAGCAAGTAGATTGCTAGGCGACAAGATACAAGGTAGCTCAAAGGAGGTCTAAACTAGCGATCTAGGTGATACTCGAGTTGTTTATATACGAAGTCTCCTCGCGCATGGACCTAAGTAAGAAATGCGAGGAAGACTATAAAAGAAAGGGTTATGCGTTATGGATCAAAGGAAGACGCATAACGGAATGGAAGAAAATCTGAAAAGGAAGGACGCATAATGATGAAGAGCAAAACATGTGGCTGACGCATTGCGGGAGAATCATTGAAACATATATGGTAAGAGAATGTGCCACGGGTACAGAGGCAATTGAAGAAGCCCAAGGCGGAGAAAAGGAATGAAGTCCAATGGACGTTCTAGGATATGATGTATCAGAGGGTCTAGGACTGAAGGTAGTACATGGATTGATGTTATGAACTACCGCCGAAGCGTCTGATCACTTCCACAAGGCTCGGATTATGCTCGCAGGCTACACGTGTCCTGGCTCAATGAAGAGGGTATGGGGGTCTTCTCCAAACAATGCAGTCTACAATGACCAAGAAGGCCAAGGCAATGACTATCGCAGTGAACAAAGTGGATTAGACTGGGGTTTCCAGTCGCAAAGTACTACCTTATATATTGTACAGGCGCGCGCACAGACCATGCTATGCGTGGGATGAATTACCATAAATAGACTAAGTGGTCTCATGACCATGGGAACGCGATAACAGAGATTAACGGGGCTGTGTGAGAAGAGCGGAAATTAAAAAGGCACAGTCACCTCATGGTATGACGTCATTGGTTCTAGACCTAGTCATGTGAGGGTTACCACAGTCACATGCACAGATCACGTGACTGGAAAAGGAAAAAGTACAAGTCTGAAAAGTTTGAAAATGTTCATATTATAACAATTGAGCATAGGCGAAAGAGAAGTACGAAAAAAAGAAAGAGTTGTAACAGGAACAATAAAGTTGGAGGTGATCAATATGGATTGGAAATGAACAGAGGATTTATAACTGGAAGTCAAAAGTTGGTATCTAAGTCAATAATCTAACTGAAATACAAAGCTAAATATGGGGGTTTATATATGGAGGTAAAACGAAAGATGGAGTACTAAAGTCCGGGGGTCCAAGTATTTTCGGAGGTACAAGTATTTTTAAGGGGATAATGAAAAAGGAAAAATGGGTAACTAAAGGAAGACGGAGATGAAAGGTCAAGGAGGACGGAGGTATGGAATGCAGGAATGATGGAGGTATGAGATGCAGGAACGACGGAGGTACGTAAGTATTGGAAATAAGTATTACAGAATAAATGAAAAGGGAAGATAAACTCTGGAGGTCCAGAGTTGTGATATACATGAAAAGAGGCCGGAGTTGGCATGTAGTGCATTGGAGGTGTTGGAGATGTTGGAGGTGGACTTGTGGAATTACAGGATATGACATCAAGCAAGACTAGCACTTATTCCTTTAAGTGGCTTAGTCAGCTGATATAGCAGATGTGCTTGGCACTAGTAGTCTAGGCTGTTGGGGATCTATTCCCTTTCATTTCCCTGTAAAGGGTTTTCTTCCTAAAGATGTCCTATTTTACTTGTTCTTTCTTGGGTACAAGTCTTTTGCTTCTAACAAACTATCTAGTAGTACTACAGTGGCTCAAAAAACTGTCCGCATGTTTGGTCATTTTTCACTAAATACAATAATTCCAAATAACCCCTAATCCTAGCCCTAAACTCTAAGTGTATGAAATGAAGTACATACCCTT
>JBBPQZ010000362.1:0-17199 GCA_038092795.1 Boletus rubissimus
ACTTATTTCAAGCTCAGACATTATATTTATATGTGTGTCTTTGTTTGTAGCACCAAATAACAACAGCTATCCCTTTGTTTTACTGAAATTTTATGAATTATATTAAAAGCTCTAAAACTGTTCCAATAGTGTCCCTGTTTTAAAATGAGTGTATTTCAGTGGCCCCTGAGCCGAATCACATGAGTATTAGGTCAGCAGGTAGCCAGGGGTTTGTACATCACATGTTCCCATCAACACTAAGCAGGGTTCCTACGCCTACAATTGCTATTCCACACACACTCGAAAACTACAAAATATTGGAACGGTTTTTGGAGTTACTGTATACTATAAACTAGGGATAAATATCTTCTAGATAAAAACAGTATCTAGATCTACTAGATGAATTCAATGATAAACTTAGTATGGACAATACATGATTTGTTTGCCAATCCTCTATAAATATATATGGACTGGAGTAATTAAGATGAATTTAATTAATGGTCTGGTTAGTAATGTGATTTTCTAGTGGTTACATACTAGAATTGGGCTAGACAATAGTAAGTTGCTAAACTACAGTCTTATTTGCACTTGTTTGTGCAAGAAATATGTTGGCTAAACTTAAAGAAGTTACCAAGAGTTGATTTGCTGGTACCTGTTGGTGTTAGTATATTAAGGGGCTGCAAAGATGTTAGAATGTTAGCAGTAATCTGTAGATATAGTATGCTAAGATGTAAATATGTAGAGATGTATATATGTTCCAGACTTTGCTAGAAATCAGACTAATGGATCACTTAGTTCACTTAGATAGGTTTTATTAACTCAATCTTTATTATGTAACTAAGGAAATAAATATTCAAGTCAGGCAAGACTAGCACTTATTCCTTTAGGTGGCTTAGTCAGCTGATATAGTAGATGTGCTTGGGTCCTAGTAGTCTAGGTTGTTGGGAATCTATTCCCTTCAGTTGCCCTATGAAGGATTTTCTTCCTAAAGGTGTCTTATTACACTTGTCTCTTCTTAAGTACAAGTCTTTTGCTTCTAACAAACTATCTAGTAGTACTAAAGCTGTGGAATTGTCCTGCACTAGGCCCTCTGTGGGTTACCTGTGGAGGGAACTCCTGATATGGATGAGAAAGTCTCTTTAAGAAAGAACTTCTCTATAAGATTAAACCTCTGAGGGTAGAAATCTGCTTTTTATAGCCTGAAAGGCTCTCCTTATATAGATATTTACAGTGGCTGTGCTAGGCTATGCTAGCTTACAAATCGCTTACAAATGCCAGGGGAATGCCCAGAGATTAGCTGTCAATTGCCAAAAGGATTACAAATGGCTCATTTTGATTGGATGAGCTTTGACATGATAGGCTTGGTACTGACTTATGCTGACTCATGCATTACAAATCAGGGGTAGTCTAACTTTAGCTCATGACTCATGATGACTCATACTGACTTATGCTGACTCATACTAAGCTGAGCTGAATCTAGTACACTTTTTGGTAGTTATGGATGCTAATGTTCACTTTGACTCATGTTGACTCATACTGACTAAGTATGACTTATTTAGGGGTAGTACATGGTCATGTGATTGTGGGAATGGTAGCTACTTGGCAAGTATATAGGGTAGAAATAAAATATAAAGAATTTCTCTGTAACTATAAGTTTGATCACTATATGACAATGGGTGGGAAAAATAAGTTGATATCTCCCCAGAAAATGGTGGGAAAATTAAGAAAATCTAGGAAAAGGTAGTTCATACTATAGACTATCCAACCCTAAAGTTTCATGGAATTTTGACTGTGGAAAGTGTATGAATTTTGACTCCTTGGATCTTTTTGTCATGATCATGCATTAATCCAACTTGGTGCAGGTCAGCAGGGCTGTCAACACCATTCTAAAACAGATCATCAGAAAGGTAGTGGAACTGCTCAGGCAGGGAAACAACTTACTGAATGACTCAAATTATTAAAAGCTGACCATGATCACACTATTACAAATTGATTGTGCTTCAACTGCAGAAAGCTAGGGTACTTTTTGAACACATGTTCTGATGCCTGTACTGTGGCCAGGGGTAGCTTGACTAAGTCTCCTGGTGTGGTTAATAGTTTTAGTGTTCATATTGACCTGAGCATTGGTTGGTTGCAGGAGTTGATCAATTTGACTGAGCATATTGATCAGTTGGCATTGAACTCGTGTGAATTAATATTGGACAGTTTCTGGGCTGATAAGCCTAATGCTTGACAAAGGTGTATGGGTGACCTGTTAGCCTACCAGGCAGAGCACCTATTGGCAATGAGCTCACCTTATTCAAGCGATGATACTTCTGATACTAGAGTATACATATTGTCATGGCTGTTTCCTTGTATACTGTGTCAGTGAAACTCAGCATGCCCCATGCAATGATAGAAGAGGGGTGAGCGAGAACTGGGAAATACTTGTATTAACTCATCTACTTGAAAACTAGGCCTTCCATGTAAAAGACTGGTATGTCAAGCAGCTAGTATGCCTGGGTTATGGAAACAAGGTACAGCACTAGTGGCAGACATAGGAAATATCTATGGCTAATGTGTTAGCTAGGCATGTTGAGGAGATACTAATGGCTGAGTATGACCCACACTGGTGTAGATCAGGTCACCTCCATTAGTTCAACCACATAACCTATGACGACAATGAGAGTTATCAGTATATTATTTGAGATTGCAAGTTGGAATTTCATACTTGTGTTTTCTCTGATCTCCTTCTGAGGGAGCGATTTGACCTGGTAGGATGGTATGAGGCTCAAGTATGACGAGCTTGTCAGAATCTAGACTGATTAGTTAATGGACCACCACCAGTTGGTGACTTATCACCTCACTTACTAGGGATTGACGAGGGAGACAGGCCTGATACTGCTATAGAACTAGCCACCATTGACCTTGACCATCTAAGTGATCATTGAGGTGTTGTCTAGAAAACCAGCAGATGGGGACATGAGACTGTAACTGAAATAAATGGAATACAAGTACCTACTGGAATATTTCTAGCATTGCAGCGCAATGCATTGGCTTCCAAAGACATTAAATGGCTAATACCAAAGCCTGTGGTAGTGGTTGTTGAGATCAATGGATGACCAGCCTAAGCTCTGATTGATTCAGGATCTCTAGTGGACTTTATGTTGTTTAATCTAGCTGAACAATTTGACATTATATGTACTGAGTTAGCCAAGCCTTTGACCATATAGTTAGCTGTCCAGGGTTCATGTTTCAAAGTTAATTATAAAACTACCACTCTACTCTAGTATCAAAAAATTAGTTTGGAACAATATTTTGATATAATGAACTTATAGAATTATGACCTCATTCTGGAAACTCTGTTTCTGTTTCAACATAAAGTGTTAGTTGGTTTAAATGATGCACAAGTTATAATCAAAAGTAAATTCCCTGTACTGATTAATGTTATAATACGAACATTTTCAAACATTTTTGGACTTGCATTCTTTTCTTTTTCAATCACGTGATCTGTGCACGTGATCATGGTAACCCTCACATGACCAGGTCTAGAACTAATGACGTCATACCATGAGGTGACCTTGCCCTTTTAATTTCCGCTCTTCTCACACAGCCCCTTTAATCTCCGATATCTTTCTCTTACGACCGTGAGATCACTTAGTCTATTTATGGTACTTCATTCCACGCATAGCATGGTCTGTGCACAAGCCTGTAACATATATAAAGTAGCACTATGTGACTGGAATCCCTAATCTAATCCACTTTGTTCACCACGATAGTCATTGCCTTGGTCTTCTGGCCATTGTAGACTGTGTTGTTTGGAAAGGATCCACATACCCTCATCCTTGAGCCAGGAGTCGTGTACCCTGCAAGCATTGTCCGAGCCTTGTGAAGTGACTAGACATTTAACCACAATAAGTTATAACAATTAAAGGATTGCAAGTACAAATTCTTGAGTTTAGAGCAGTGGAAGTTCTTGAGAAGGAAGTAGATGCTGTTTGAAAGTAGCTATATGAGCTTGCTAAATCATTATGTGTGAAAGCAAATGAAACTGCCTTACCACCTCTTTGAGCTATTAACCATCAGATCTCTTTGATTGATCTGAATAAGGTATATTCATGGAGACCTGCAAGGTGCCTAGAGGCGTTATGTCCTCAATGGGTTGAAAAGTGGTCTGCTTACCTGGAAACTGGATGGTGGAAAGTTACCAGCATTGGTAACACCATTCCTATGTTGCTAATAAAGAAACCTGGAAGTGATAAGCTTAGGACAGTTGTGGATCTCTAAGAACACAATAAGAATACTTACAAGCTATCAGCTTCATTGCCTGATATTGATGGAATCCTACAATGAGTCAGTAAAGGAAGATTCCATTCCATTATTGATAGACAAGATGCCTATGAACAGATTAGGATTATTTCCAAACACATTGATTATAGTGTGATGACTATACCTGACAGTAATATACTCAATACTGTTATTCAGATTGGAGATTGCAATGCTTCCACAACCTACCAAGCTCTGATGAACTATCTGTTCAAAAGTTTCATAGGCTGGTGGATAGACATTTACCTGGATGATATAGTCATCTATTTGGATACTCTATAAGAACATGTGAAGCATGTTAAAATAGTTATGGATATCCTATAGTGCAAGTGGCTTTACCTTAATGAAGGAAAGCTTCATTTCTTATGTAAGGAAATGAAGATATTAAGCTGCATAGTTGATGATAAAGGGATTTGGATGGACCCTGACAAGGTCAACTCAGTGATTAATTGGAAAACACTGACCAATAGAGACCTACTATGGAGATTCATTGGTTCAGTAGGATACTTAGCTGATCATATCTATAAAGTCAAAGTCCTGATGGGAATTTTGTCAGCTATCATGGAAGATAACATATCATTTAAATAGGATTACACCAAGCAAAGAGCATTTGACTGAGTAAAGCAATATGTCCAGATATGTCAGAATCATTAGAGAGTACCTCTCGTCTATAGAGAGAATGCTCTGTGTATTTGGTTGATGCCTGATGCCTGTATAAATGGCATTGCTGCTGTCATCACCCAGGATATTCAGTAGAAGACTGTGAACATAGCTGCATTCTTCAGTGTGAAGTTGAATCCAGCACAGCAGAATTACCCTGTCAACAAGCAGGAGATGCTTGCAGAAGTAGAAGGAATGTTACATTACCATGATATCCTTCAGGGTGTGCCCTCTACTTGGTTAACTGACCATAAAGGGTTGATTCACCTATATAATTAGTGAAATTTGTCTGGTAGACAAACCTGTTGGATTGAGAAAATCAGCAAATTTGACTTTAAAATTGCATATATACTTGGTGTGGACAATCTATTGCCTGATGCATTGTCTCAATTATACTCCCATAACATAGCTGGTATAGTTCGGGTCCCTTCTGAGTATATGCAATTGGCCAAGCTTGGACTTGATGATGGTTTGTGTTGCCTGGTGTCTATGCTTGTGGTAGTTGGGGCTGAGGTAGAAATGTCTGGATCTACACCTCGGCACAGTACTAGAGTGACCCATAAGTCTGCAAAACTTCTTGATCAGCAGAAGCTGGAGTGATTAAGGGATTTGACCAAACCTTGCAAGTGCCTTCTACTTGCTCCTATACTGACTAAGCATGACCCACCTGAGTTGCAAGACCTAGAAGGAGTTCCTGTTATGACTACCCGGGGTAGGAGTAATCGTAAGGGGCCTTTGATGACAAGGAGTCGGGTTGGGAGCCAACAACGCAGTGGTTCTGATGTGGGGATTCCTCCGTCAGCAAGGGTTGAGGGGATTCCTCGAGGATATCAGTAAGCATAGGGCGAACCGATCAAAGTAGTCGGGTTGGATCCGACACACAGTACTTCCGTTGTGGGGATTCCTCCAACGGTGGACAAGGTATCGGCGAGTCAAAGGACAAGCCGATCGAAGAAGCGAGCTAGGGGTTTCCTAATCGTGGGGCGAGTAAGACAAGAGAAGCAAATAGATTGCTAGGCGGCGACGAGATACAAGGTAGCTCGAAGGAGGTCTAAACTAGCAATCTAGGAGGTACTCGAGTTGTTTATATACGTAGTCTCCTCACGCATAGACCGTAGTAAGAAATGTGAGGAGAACTAGAAAAGAAAAGGTTATGCGTTACGGATCAAAAGAAGACGCATAACGGAATGGAAGGAAATCCGGAAAGGAAGGACGTATAATGATGGAAGATGAAACACGCGGCTGACGCATCGTGGGAGAATCAACGAGACAAATAAGGTAAGAGGATATACCACGGGTACGGAGGCAGTCGAAGAAGCCCGAGGTGGAGAAAAGGAATAAAGTCTGTGGGACGTGCTAGTATCCTTCGTATGAGAGGCCCTAGCACGGATGGTAGTACATGAATAGAGCAGAGGCAAAAGAGAAGTACGAGGAAAAGGAAAAGTTGTAACAGTTCCGCAGTGGCATCCCCCATGATTACACAGTGTTGTTCCTTCTGCTGAAACTGGGCAACCCAAGACTTCTGTGGAATTTGCCTGGAGGATGTGAAATCAGTTTGTTTTGAGAGGTCCTAGTGAATGAGTGGAGGGGGAGAAGTGTGAAGCACCTACCACATCAGGTACTGATGCACCCACTGCATTGGCTTCTGTGTGTCCTGAATGTGAGGAAACTAAGTCTAAGGTCAATCCAGTGCCTTTGGTATTTTTTGATGAAGATGAGGTCCTGTTGAAGATTAAGGGCCATTATGGTGATGATCCATTCTTTAGCTTAATAATTGACTCACTTGGTTCTTATCAGAACTTTGAGGTCTGGAAAGACTATGTTTACTTGCACATCAAGACACAGAAGGTTATTTGTATCCTGAATATTTTAGTTGATGGGAGAAAAGCCCAAGAGCAGCTGATTATGCAGGCCCACTCAGTATTAGCTTATTTGGGGGTGGCTAAAACATTAGCTTACCTCTGAAATCATTTTTGGTGGAAAACCATGGTAGAGGATATACATCTCTTTTGTAACTTATGTCAAACCTGTAATGGAGCAAACCATCCAATTAGAAACCTTATGGACTATTAAACCCACTAAGTGTTCCTACCCATCCCTAGGAGTCAATCGGAATTGATTTCATTGGGTCATTGCCCCTGTTAAAGAATTGCAATAGTGAATTCAACTCAATAACTGTAGTTATTGATTTGCTTATGGCTATGGTTCATTTCATTCCTAGTTGGATCATCTATATTGCCAAAGAGGTAGCAGAATTAGTATTCACAGAAGTATATAAACTTCACAGCCTTCTAAAGTCCATAATAAATGATTGAAACATATTGTTTACCAGTATATTCTGGCTCATCTGCAGAAATTAATTGGAATTGACCAACAAATGTCCAATGCATACCACCCTCCATCTGATGGTTTGACTGAGCAAGCAAACTGGACCCTTGGTCAGATGTTGCATTCCTGTATTGGGCTAAACTAGAAGGATTGGGTAGCATAGCTACCATCCATTGAGTTTGCGATTAATCTTGCCTGATCTAATACAATTGGATACTCACTATTCTTCCTCAACTCAGAATGAGTACCTAAGACATTTGTTTGGAATGATGCATCTAAAAACAAGTGTCCAAGTGTTGGGGTGTTTGCTCAATAAATGAAGTTGGCTATAATGATGGCTCATAATGTAGTTCTCAAGGTGAGGGTCAAATAGACCCAAAATACCAATTGGAAACAACACATTACCTCATTCTCTGTTGGAGACTTGATATATGTTTCAACTAAGAACCTCTCATTACCAAAAGGACATGCCTGAAAATTAGTTTCTAAATATATTGGATCCTACAAGCTAGTGAAAGACTTTGGAAACAACTCCTACAAGTTGGACTTATCAAGTCAGTTGAAGCAACAGGATGTTTACCTCATTTTCCACTTATTCTTACTGCAGGTACATGTTCCAAATGATGACTGTTTGTTTCCAGGGCATTTTGAAACTCAAGTAGCTGACTTTGGCAAAGTTGAGCCCAAATTGAAAAGACCACAAAAATCAAAGAGTTACTAAGTGTGAGATTCAAAGGAAAGAAATGGAATTCCAAAACTAAGATATATACATGGAGGTATGACTACTTGTATACTACAAGGGATGTGCACAGACCAGGTTTAGGGCAGGTGCGGAATGCCCTAGAATGATTATGTAAGCTGACATTATGGAATGTTTTGGAAGATTATGAGAGGTGACATCATGGGAAATAAGGTAAGGAATTAAGTGGATGAAAGATTGTGACAAGATAAGATAAGATAAGATAATGACAAGAAGTAACACTTGAGTGTCTGAAGCAAATGCATTGAATCCTGGCATTATGTACAACATAGGCCTCATGACTAGTGAAGGAAAGACTGTTGAAGGAAGATAGGGGTATCATATAAGTATCTCTAGAAGGAAAAATCAACTAATGCTTTGTTTCATTTCATTACCCCCTTCTCACAATCAAAGTCCCAGTTGATCAGAATACCATTGACTATTGGTTCTGACCATGGGCTTAGAATTTCAAAAAGTGAGTTGGGAAGGCAATTGAGCGAGATGGCAAAGTCTTTGAAACTTTCATTCAAAAAAAGAGTATCTTGATTTGTATAGAGGGGACAATCACATGGTTCAGAGAAAGGGTACATTGCAGCTGCATTATCTTGAATCACATGAATAGCATCTGGGTGTTTCTGATGGAAGTCTTTTATTTTTTTGGTGGCATGAGTAATATTGGAGCAAGGTTCCCATGTTCATTCTTTATGGGGATACCCTTTCCAATGCATCAAGTATTCCATTTTATTTTGCTTTCTTCAGGAATCTATGATTTCCTGTACTTCATACTTTTCTTTTTGTTGGACAATGACTGGTAGTGGTAGCTTTGATTTTGCTTGGAATGAATAGGACCCAGTTACATAGGGAGTTAGGAATGATTTGTTAAACACTGGGTAAATTCCTTTTCAAGTCTTTGGTAATTCTAACTTATAGGCAGCCACCCTAACCTTGGCTTTCACTTTGAAGGGCCTATATCACTTATCATCAAATTTTTTTGTTGGTCAATCTGTTTTTATATTTTTTGCTTCCAAGAGGACCTGCTGTCCCACAGTGTATTCCTCTACTTTTCATGCCTTTTTATCATGAGGTTTCTTCATTGACTCTGCAGCTTTCTCCAGGGCTTTCTTGGCCATGTCATAATTAGATTTCATTTGTTCTATAAAGGTCATGGCAGATTTATTTTGGACTTTGGTTTTCTTGGCTGGTATGGTGGATTGTTGACCAAAGTTGAGTACAAAGGGGGATACTCTGGTCACACTGGAGGTCTGTGAGTTATGGGCAAACTCTGCAATTGGAAGCCAATCTGCCCAATCAGTTTGGTGATAGTTTATGTAAATCCTGACGTATTTTTCTACTTCTTGATTGACCTGTTCTATTTGGTCATTCATTTGAGGATGGTAGGCCATGGATGGGTTGGCTTTGATCTTCAGCAGAGTGTACAGATCCTTCATAAACAAGAAGACAAATTGGGGTCCTCAATCTGAGATCACCTTCCTGGATGTTCCATGAAATTTGAACACATGGTCTTGGAACATCATGGCAACTCCTTGGGAGGTAATCATATCAGTGGTGGGAATGAGGTGAGTCATCTTAGAGAATTGGTCTACCACTACCAATAGTTTTTTTCCTTGTGATTGTGATAGGAGTCTAATTAGGTCTACTAAGATCATTTTCCAAGGTGCTGATGGAATCTTGCTTGGGTGCAAGGGGGTTTGCATGAATGTATTTTTTGCCTTGACTTTTTGGCATATGTTACACCCCTTGACGTACTCTTCTATATCCTTTCTGAAAGAGGGCCAATAGTATTCACTTATAATTAGATCTTGGGTTCATTGAATACCAGGGTGTCCTGAGATGGGATGATTGTGATTGGCTTTGATAATCTCTTCTCTCAGTTTGGCATTGTTTGGAATGTAGATGAGATCCTTCTATTTTACTAGATTATCTTTTCTTGTCCAGGATGACTCAAACTTCTCAAGTCTTTCTTTTACGAAGTGCTCTAATTTGTATTGCAGCTTTTTAATGCGATCAAGAATACTCAAGGAAGCGACAGCTTTTATGAAAAGGGAATCAGACAACAAATTTTGCTGCTTATTGTTAGTGTTTATCCCCTTCTCATAATCTAGCCTTCTAGACAGAGAATCTGCTGGGTTTGTTTTGCCAGGTCTATAGTTGAAGGACAACTTGTATTCCTGGATGATTTGTTGCCATCTAGCTTGATGGCAGGAGAGGTCTTGGAGTTTTTGGAAGAACTCAAGGTTCTTGTGATCTATTAGCATCTCAATGAGATAAATGGCTTCTAGGAGATATTGTTACCATTCTTGGAGGGCAAAGATGACAGCCAACATTTCAAGATCCATGGTGTGATAGTTCTGCTCCGTGTCATTGAGAGATCTTGATATGAACACTACTAGATGCCATACTTTTTCTTGGCATTGTGATAGAATAGCATCAATTCCAATTTCTGATCCATTAGTTTCAATTCAGAAGGGGTTGGTATTGGTGGGCATTACTAGTGCTGATGCTGTTGATATTGTCTCCTTGAGCTGTTTGAAGGCATTTTGACATGCTGGTGACCACTTGAAGTCCTTCTTTACTGACGTGAAACTGCTAAGAGGTCGAGCAATTTGTGCAAAGTTCTTTACAAACTGTCAGTAGAAGTTTAGGAATCCTAGGAATCCTCTTAGGGTTTTCTTTGAGGTTGGAACTGGCCAGTCTTTGATTGCCACTACCTTCTTTTCATCCATTTTGACCTCATTTTGAGATACTACCAATCCTAGGAACTTGGTCTTTTGGACCTCGAAGTCACACTTGTTATAACATAGGTATAAGTAACTTTCCCTTAGGATTTGTAGTACCTCTCATACCACCTTCCTATGTTTCTCGAGGGTCTTTGTGAAAATCATGATGTTATTAATATAAACCACCACAACTTCTCAATTAATTAGATCTCAGAACAGGAAGTTCATCATTGTTTGAAAGGTGGCTGGCAAGTTACATAATCCAAAGAACATTACAAGAGGTTCAAAGAAGCCTCAATTTGTTCTGAAGGCTGTCTTCCATTTGTCCCCTTCTGCCATTTGCACGTTATTGTATCCTCATTGCACATTGAATTTGATATAATATTTGGCAGATTTGAGCTTATCTACCAATTGAAACGACTCTCTCTCGTTCCCCTAACTTAAACCCAATAAAACCCTAGGAAGAGGGTAGTCTTCACTATATAACCCCAGAATATGGTTCCACATCTGTCTTAGCCATGTCCATTAGCCAACCCCTTAGCTAATAGCTAATAGATTCTCACATCCTCGTTCCCCTTCGGTCATGTGATCTTATCTTGGTGTAGTTGCTGTGCACTCCCATGACTTAGATCTTATTGATATCTTGGGATTTCCCATAGCCTTATATTGATCGCTGATCTGCTCCTCGATCTGGTCTATCAGATCTCCACCCGATCCTTATCTCGGATCTTACTCTAGATATTTGGCTTCCGTTCGGTTCTCACATTATCGCATCTCGATCCTCAGATCCAGATCGCCATCTCAATCGTTATCTATTCACCTGGTTACTATCTTTCCCCTTGACAATCTATTTATGTTATCGCTTGGTATTTGTATTAGGTCTTAGGATTTGGTCAAGGGTTACTATTTATAGAGATTACATAAGATGGTCTGTGTGCAATACTCTATAGTATATATAGAGCTGTAGATTACTTGTTGTAGCCTCATGTTTGGAATTCCCTTGTTTTGTCTTCTTTGCTTGGGGCTTAAGGCCAGGGCATTGGTAAGGCAGTAGGGCTTTGGCAGTTAAGGTCTATAGGATCTTTCACCAATTTGGCAATTAGGGGCAATGAATACCAGTTATGTTGTGTGACATCATTTAATTTTCAGTAATCCTATGCTGGGCAAAAACAACTGTCCTTCTTTTTAATGAAAAAGAAGGCTGATGCGAATAGGGATTTGGAAGGACAGATGTGTCCTGATTTCAAATTCTTTTCAAGGAATTTATCTAACTTCTCTTGCTCTCCTGGGTTTAATGGGTAGACTTTACAATCTACTGTATGATCTCCAGGTAGTAGTTTGATGGTATGATTCCAAGAGCATTTTGGGAGGAGCTCATTGAAACTTTCTTTTGCAAATACATTTGTGTAGTCATGAACATATGTGGGAGCAGCTTCCTCAAAGGTCTTCTTCTTTTTAGCTACAAAATCTCTTGCAGCTATATCAATCACCATGTTGTGGAGGTAACTCTCTGTATCAAGTTTGAACAACTGATCTCCATTATGCGGAATGAATTCAGCATCCTCTTCGTCATCATCATCACAACTTTCCAATTGTGGCATATGATCTTTTTTGCATTGAAATGTGATCCATCTAGTTTTCCAATCTATATTGAGGTTATAGGCTTTCAATCAGTCATATCCTAGGAAGACTGTGTTTGGACCTAGATTGGTGATGGCAAGGGCCAGTTGTTCCTTATGGTCCTTGATCTTTATTTTGATAATAATAAATTTTTCGATTTTTCCTGAGGCATTTAAAGATCTGTCTGCATTGTATATGGACATTGGTTGAGGGAGGGTATGGGTTACTACCTCTTTCTCAGCTACAAACTTGTTGTGGATCAAAAATCCAGTGCAGCCAGAATCAATTAGTGCTTTGACTTTTGCACTAATGTCATCAAATATTGTTAAGGTTGCTGGTACCTCAGGAGAGTTTTGCTCCTTTCTTACTAATGCCTTTTTATACTTGGGGGGTTTTTGCAGATCCCTCAAGATCTAGTGTGCATCAGAGTTGCTCATTTGTTTTAAATCCATGAATAGATTAGAAGTTACTTTGGCTTTTTTGGATTCATGGACGAATGATTTTAGGTGTTTCAGGTTTCTCGTAGTATCTGGGTTCTCTATCTGTGCCTTCATCCACTAAATTGTCCAGGGATCTACTGTGTTAATTCAGTAGTGGTCCAAGTTCCAACTCCTTCAGTTTTTGATAGAAGGATGCTCAGCAGCCTTATTACTACCTTGGATCTTGAAGGTTTCAGTACTTTTGAATCCTTTGTCTGCTCATTTTGTTTCATTGAGGGACTTGACTTCTCTTACTAGGGGTGTTGATATCTTTTTAAGGATCAGTTGTGCTACTCACTCTTCCACTTGTGCCACAAATTCCTTATTTGAGAAGTTGAACAAGAGAATTTTCACTTCTCCTCTATAGTCGCTATCAATCACACCAGCTCCTATGGTCAGCTTCTTTTTGACTGCTAACCTGCTTCTTGGTGTGATTTGGCCATAATGGCCAGGTGGGATTTTCATAGATAGCCCTATTGCTATTAGGGCTTGTTCGTGATCAGGAACTATCATATCCTCTAAGATATACAAATTATATCTGACTGCACCCAGAGATTCTTGCACAGGGAATGGTATTTCCTTTTTTGCTCTGACAACATCCAAAGTGGTCATTGAAAGGTTTACTTGGTTCTTAGTTTCAGTCTCATTATCACACATTAAAATTGTATATTGATTTGCAGACAGCAATAACTTAGATGTTGGTATAGGAGATTAACTGATATCTACTATATAGACTGAAAACCTGATTCAGAGTTCATATTCTTTTCCACAACTTTTATAATAATAGCCAATATTTCCTGCACTGGTGGCAACTTTACAGTATTCATCAAAGCACAGATTTGGGTAAATTGTTTTAGGGAAATGGTCTGACCATTTCAGATAACTGCTTGAGCTCTAGGTCCATAAAAATGAGGTGGGTGATCCTTGCAAGGCCATGGCTTCCTACACTTTCAGCATATCCCTTCGGCACATGCCTTATTAAGCTCTATAGAGGCTCCACATCCTGGAAATATGCCTGTGACATTAGGATGAGGGACACTTGTAGCAAGTGAAGGTGGTTTGACTAGTGGGGTGTATTGCATCTGGGGTTTCTTGAAGGTGAAGCATTGCTGTCCATAAGTGAACTGTGTGGGTCGAGCTGCCTGGGCCTGCTTGCCTCTTTTCCAGAGAATTTTCTCTATCTTCTGCAGGGCTTCTTCCTATTCAAAGAGATTCTCAAATTCCACCAAAGTATGATTGTTGTTTTCTGCATGGTTGACCAGCACCTGTCTGGCTTCATGGCAGACTTGGTCCACCAGGGTTCTTCTATTTGCCACCATATCATATTTGGCTTCCATAGCAAACTGGTGCATTTTGATAAAGTAATTCTCCATGGAGTCATTTCCTTGCCAGAGGGTAAAGAGTTAACCTAGACTCTTCTCCTTAGCCCAGCTGGCTGGAATGCACATTCTACATTCAGTTTGAAAACATTAAGCTTGATGTCTCTGTCCATCTGCCTTGCAATCACCAAATCAGTGTATCTTTCTGCTGAGTTTTAACCTTTTATGTACAATAGCATAATGAGGATTTTCTGGTGATTTGAGGAAGGGGCTTCAAAGCCTTGCATGTACACTGTCATGATTCACCACCATGATACAAATTTCTTCTTGTTCCCATCATAGAACTTGGGCTTGGCATAGATTGACTTTCCAATTTTTGGGTCAGATTACCAACCTTGGGAGTGATGCCCAGGTCTGATTGATCCACCTGCATCTGGAATATGGCTTAAGGTGGTGTTTGATGGAGATAGAGGCAATGGCAGTCCTCCAGCTCCAATAGGGAGAGGAGGTAATGGTTCTTTTGAAGGCAAATGACAAGGTGGAAGGTCAGGTGGTGGTGGTATGTTCCTGGGGTATCAGTGCATGAAATAATATCTCCAAGTCTGGTACTCAAAGTTCATGTTAGCCGCTCTAGACATTGAGTCTAGTACTCTGACAACTATTGCTACTTTTGCTCTAGGTGGTAGGCATGCAGTTGGCATACATATGTGGATTGGGTTTTGTATCTATACATCTCCTAGGACCGAGGTGAGCCCTTGCATCAAAAAGGCAGCCATGGGTTGGGGAGATTGTACTCCAATTCTAAAGATGGATGGAGGTTGGGTAGCTTTGCCATACAGTACAGGAGTGGTTTGGCTAGACATATCTAATAGGGCAATGGAGAGCTGTCCTTGGGCAAAGGAACAGGAGAAATTTATCTAGGTTTTGATCGGGGTTAAAGATGTAATTGTAGTCCTCTTCTCTTATCTGATTATATCAGTATCAATAGACTTTTTTAGAGTAGACCTGGCAATTTGAAGGAGGAGGCTGAATCTGTGGCTTGATCAGCCTAGTGGCATAGTGCCTCTTGCAAATGATAGCTATTTTGGTAATGGTTTAAAGCTAGGATAAGTTGGTGGAATATCTTGGCAAGTATTTGCACTGGATCTATAGTGTTTTTCCATACACAGTGATGTATACAATCTCTAAGTATACAAAATACCATGACTGAGGAATGCATAGTTTGAGCATACTGGTTAGGGGTCTAGACTTCCTAGTATTCAAAACTGAAGGTGAATATTTGGGCAAGGGTCTCCAAGTCTCCAGTGGCAAACAGAATTTGATTTAAAGATAGGGAAAACTGGAAGAGGTCTGGCTAGGACCTAAGGAAATACTATCCTCATTAGCTGTGATAATAATGGGTAATCACAGGAACCTGGCTACACCAGCATAGTAGCAACATGAACTACTAGACACTTAGTGGATGAAGGGGGCTAGTGCTCTATGCCTAGTAGCGATGTTATTCTTATTTATAATAGCAGATGATCATATAAATACAGTGGGTGCAGTTGCAGTCTGCTCTCTGTTTAATCTTAGAGATTGAGAGATTCCCCTTATGTCTAGGATCCAATGGTTGTGCACTATTATGAAGAGCAACAATGTGGAAGGATGGGTGTATCACTTAGAAATGATACCCATACAAGCTGAGTATGAGGAAGAGTGGGGCAAAGTAAACAGCAACACTATGAAGTGTGTATCAATAGATATAGATGATATGGGTAATGACAAAGAAAGGGAGTTAGGGACCGATAAGGCAGGCAACTAGGTAGTAGTTTTGGAATTATGAAAAGACCACAAAAACCAGAGTGTCACTAAGTGTGAGATTCAAAGGAAAGAAATGGAATTCCAAAACTAAAGTATATACATGGAGGTACGTCTACTTATATACTACAAGGGATATGCATAGACCAGATTTAGGGCAGGTGTGAAATGCCCTAGAACAATTATGTAAGCTGACATTATGAAATATTCTGGAAGGTTATAAAAGGTGATGTCATGGGAAATAAGGTAAGGGACTAAGTGGATGAAAAATTGTGATCAGATAAGATAAGGACAAGGAGTAACACTTGAGTGTCCAAAGTGAATGCATTGAATCCTGGCATCATGCATGACATAGGCCTCATGACTAGCAAAGAAAAAACTGTTGAAGGAAGACAGGGGTGTCATATAAGTATCTTTAGAAGGAAGAATCAACTAATGCTTTGTTTCATTTCATGAATGGTCCATTGAACAGATCTTGTCACACCAAGGAAGTGGTGCCAATGTCCTGTTTGAAGTACAATGAACATCTGGAGACATCACATGGATGCTCTATTATGCTCTGGAACATCTGGCAAGCATGTCAGAATATCTGCAACTGATTAATATTGATAAGATCGGAAATTTACTAAGAGATAGTGGAGCTCCACCAGATGTTGACCCATAGGTATATAATAGATTGTGCATTGTCTTCAAGATGATGCATGACTACAGCATTTCCTATTTGTCAGTAAACCTCTCTCATTCCTTGATGGATGACTTAGCATGCTTTTGAAATATATTTTGTACCAGTGATAACTTTGTATCCGTCAATTTAGAAGGTACTGAATCTTATCTAGTATCCAAATGGCACTTGAACCTATGTTTGGAGCATAGCAAGCAGATCTGAATGATCTTCTTCGCAGATCAGATGCCTCCTGCTGTTAAAATTGGGTCAACTCTGATATAAACTCCAAAACTCCAGAGTTATATCCAAGGAAAGAGATGGGACTTTGGCTTCACTGTATGTAGTGCACCCTTGTCAGAGCCTGGTGTCCCAGATTTGCAAAGATGGTCGGAGATGGTTGAAGGTGGACCAAGGGTTGAAGACAATCCAAAGTCAATCAAAGATACAGTAACTCACAAAATTGTCCCAATGTTTTGCACATTTTGATTGTTTATGGAATATATCTAGAACACAAACAGATATAAACAAAGTGTTGGTGTATGAATGGAGCTACCCACCCTGGGCTATG
>JBBPQZ010000363.1:0-17179 GCA_038092795.1 Boletus rubissimus
AGTCAGTAAGACCATCAGTACAACTAGACTGAGCTAAAAGGGGCTAGGAGGAGATTATGCCATAACATCACTAGTCTTTATCCTTGCCACCTGGGCTTCTGATAGTATTTAGACACATCTAGAAGATACTTGGGAATGCACTTTACAAACTCATATGCCCACTGGTTCAAGCTTAGAAATTTGTTTTCCATTTTCACCCCTATCTTTATTTGTACCTTATAAAATACTGTTGGGCTTCATTAAAGTAGTGGGAACTCTGTCATAATATATATACTATGGACCTATAGCCAGACAATGTGGGAGGATGGGGAAAGGTAAGGGAAATGAAGGGAAAACATACAATGAAGAAGATTACAAAAATGGAAATGTGGTTGGAGGAGTGGCTGCTTTTGGTGCGCTTCCCAGCCACTTATGTAATATTCTTCCATGCCTCGTCACCAGGTCCATGATGAGCTAATCAAAAAAGTGGCTGTAAGGGAATCCAGGGGTAAGAATAGTAATGCAAGAGCTAACAAATGAATAATGCAGAATTTGTTATAATACGAATATTTTCAAACTTTTTATCTTTGTCTTCTTTTCTCTTCCAGTCACGTGATCTGTACATGTAACTGTGGTAACCCTCACATGACCAGGTTTAGAATCAATGACGTCATACCATGAGATGACCACGTCTTCTTAATTTCTGCTCTTCTCACACAGCCCCATTAATCTCCGTTATTGTGTTCCCATGGTCGTGAAACCAATCAGTCTATTTATGGTAGTTCATCCCACGCATAGCATGGTCTGTGCGCGCGCCTGTATCATATATAAAGTAGTACTTTGCGACTGGAAATCCCAGTCTAATCCACTTTGTTCACCATTATATGTTATAATACAAACATTTTCAAAACTTTTTTATCCTTGTCCTCTTTTCTTCTTCAGTCACGTGATCTGTGCACATAACCATGGTAACCCTCACATGACCAGATCTAGAATCAATGACGTCATACTATGAGGTAACCTCGCCCTTTTAATTTCCGCTCTTCTCACACAACCCCTTTAAATCTCCGTTGTTTCTTTTCTTACACCCATGAGATCACTTAGTCTATTTATGGTAGATCATCCCACTCATAGCATGGTCTGTGCGCGCGCCTGTAACATATATAAAGTAGCACTTTACGACTGAAAACCCCAGTCTAATCTACTTTGTTCACCACTATAAGCATTGCCTTGGTCTTCTGGCCATTGTAGCTTGTGTTGTTGTTATAATATGAACATTTTCAAACTTTTCGCACTTGTACTTTTTCCTTTTCCAGTCACGTGATCTGTGCACGTAACCGTGGTAACCCTCACATGACCAGGCCTAGAACCAATGACGTCATACCATGAGGTGACCACGCCTTATTAATTTCCGCTCTTCTCACACAGCCCCTTTTAATTTCCGTTATCGTGTTCCCATGGTCGTGAGACCAATCAGTCTATTTACGGTAGTTCATCTCACGCACAGCATGGTCTGTGCGCGTGCCTGTACAGTATATAAAGTAGTACTCTGCGACTGGTAACCCCAGTCTAATCCACTTTGTTCACCACTATAGGCATTGCCTTGGCCTCTTGGTCATTGTAGCCTGTGTTGTTCGGAAAGGACCCCCATACCCTCCTTTGTGAGCCAGGACTTGTGTAGCCTGCGAGCAGATACCTGAGCCTTGTGGAAGCGATCAGACTCTTCGGAGGTAGTTCGTAACAGTTGTTCGGAGAAGACCTCCATACCCTCTTCATTGAGCCAGGACATGTGTAGCCTGCGAGCAGATGTCTGAGCCTTGTGGAAGTGATCAAACTCTTCGGAGGTAGTTCATAACACTTGGATTAGACTTGCATACACAACGCTTGGGTCCCAAAGCTAAGGAAACTAGAGGTACTACCACTTGATGGTAGCGAGACCAGCACTTGTCCCACGCTGTTTGTATACGGTCGTCTGCCGTCATAAATACGGATAACGTTGCTGTCGGGCATAGAGCACTAGCCCCCGTTGTCTGTTGAGTGCCTAACAGTCCATGGTGGTACTACGCCAATGTACCCAGGTTCGCGTGATCACCTGTGACGTCACGTCTAACGCAGATAGTATTTCCGTACGCCGTAGCCAGGCGGATCCAGTCTCCCCCATCATCGACTTCTTTTACGTAATTTTATTCTGGATTCTGTTTTAGGTTGCTGCGGCCACCTTCATCGTTGTATTCGGAGAAGGAGATATTACCTCCGCTCCAAGAAGTATTTTCTCAGGCAGCAAGTTTGTAGGTTACCTAAAGTGTGGTTGGAAAAGTCCACACAGTAAGCAACTGAAAGAAGACGCTTTCAAGATTCCTCCCCGATTCCGTACCCATAAGGTCTATTGGCCTTCCCACGATAAACAGCGCACCAAGCACCACTCTTTCTCCTTCGAACGCTTCGGTGTAGAACACTTCTGCGCATACCTCCGCCCTACCCGCTATCTCCGCCCAGTAATCAAATATGTCGGCGTCAGTGGACTTAGACGATCTCATCGCAAGGTTGTCCACACTAAATGTCAACCAAGAAAAGAACAACGTCACTAAGAAGATCGCGGACTCCGATAAATGGGATGGCGATCGATCCACCTTCCATCTCTGGTGGGTCAAGTTATGTCTTTGGATAGATGCCCAAACGTGGAAGTCGGACAAGCTGAGGTGCATCGCTGTCCTTTCACAGTTCGAAAAGAAAGCAGACGGTTTCGTCCAGCTCACGCTAGAAAAGTACCTCGACAACGAGGAAACTGAGGTTAAGAACGCACAAGATATTGTTATAGGCACTAAAGGAGATTCGGCTTGGCCAAGTTGATCTAGGCTCCAAAAGGAGATCAAAAGTTATTTCTGAATTGACGTACTTGCCCACGAGTTACTTCGGAAGTTAGAAGATCTTCGCCAAAACAGTCACCCGATCAATCTCTTCCTGCAACGCTTCGAAGTTCTTCAAAACGAGGCGAACATCGAGGACTATCACGCCAATACGCTCCTCAAGAAGGCGGTTGACTACCGCATTTATGAAAGAGTCCGGATGAACCATCCTGGAGTAGAGTTCGGAATCGACGATCTAAAGGAAAATTACAGATCTGTCGGTCGGGCCTACGAGCAAATGGCGATAGAGCGTGGTCCCCCCTCTAACTCTCGTTTCGTCCCACGGCCTCAGGGTCGTTATCAATATCCGCCTCCGCATCAGTCTCCCCCCCCTCAACGTCCGCAGTTTACGGCAGTAGGAATCCAATCGGGTCGCGGCACTCCCATGGAAATAAGCGTGCAGCAAGCTGCACCAACAAGGCCTGACACGAGAACCTGCTTCTTGTGTAATCTCCCTGGGCATATCAAGCCCAATTGCCCAAAGAACTCCTATCGTCGTCCGCCCCGTCCTTCCCAGCAGTGTCAGCAGGTTGTGTGGGATTACGACCAGGGAGCTTTCATCCCGGTCCCCGAGTATTCCCAGGCGCAAGTGGCGCAACAAGTCATCTCCCGTCCCGTCCCCATTCCCCCGGTTACGGCACCGGTAGTAGCAACGGCCGCCCAACAGTTTGTCTCGGATGAAGCCGAGGCTTACTATAGGGACAAGTTCGAAGTCGAAGCCAAGCAACGCGCGGCAGAGGCTTTAAAAGGATATAGCACGTAGGAGTAGAGGGTTCCTCTGTGCACGGACCTATTTCATCTCCATCTTCTTCTCTTTCTTCTTGTTCTGATTCTGATTTCCCCGTTTTGGATCTATCTTCTGTATTACGTACCATTTCTGCTTCTTCCGTGAGAGCGTCTCAATTGAGCGTGGCACCGGAACTAAAAAATTGTGTACTTAATTCTCTCCAAAAGCAACAAAAAATTAACTCTATTTATAAATCCCTCTCATGTGTCATGACTTCCCAGCATCGTGCAATGACATTGTCATTCGGCGGAGAGTTCTCGCTTGAGACTGTCATACGTTGCCAGCGGGATAGTCAGTGGGAAAAGTACAAGTTTAGAGCTCTCCTAGACTCTGGTGCTACCCACACGTTTATTGATCGTGATTATGTTATTCGTCACGGCATTCCTTTCTTTACCCTCGATAACCTGATTAAGATACATAACGTTGATGGATCAGAAGGAGCTATTGGCCAGATCCAGCATGCGGTAACCCTGATCGTGGAAATCGCGGGACATTACGAAACACTTGACACTTATATATCTAAATTGGGTACACATCGCATGATCATTGGGTATAACTGGCTTTTTCGCCATAATTTTGAGGTCGACTGGGTGCAGCAAACCATTTCATTTCCGTGCTGCACACAGTATTACAAAATTATGGGCGCTGGCCCTCCTGCTTCTAATTATTTTGATCCAGACAATGCTTTTTTACGTACTATCGAAGAAGGACTAAAAAAACAGGTTCCGGAAACCTATCACAAGTTCCTCGAGGTCTTCTCGGAACAGGAATTGACTAGAATGCCAATATGAAAGCCTTGGGATCACGCTGTAGATCTCAAGCCGGACTTTGTTCCCAAGAAGGGTCGAGTAATTCCCCTGTCGGACATCGAAATGGACGAAATTCGTGCATTCATAGATAAGGAGCTCAAAAAAGGATATATTGCTCCTTCCAAGTCGCCGCAAACGTCTCCCGTCTTCTTTATTCCCAAAAAGGACGGTGGGAAACGAATGGTTATCGACTATCGTTACCTCAATGAAAGTACTGTCAAGAACTCCTATCCACTTCCCTTGATTCCGCAGCTCATTGATCAGCTGAAAAATGCTGACATGTTCACAGCCCTTGACTTACGTTGGGGCTATAACAATGTGTGAATCAAGGAAGGTGACGAATAGAAGGGTGCCTTCGTTACTCCAATCGGAGCTTATGAACCAATGGTAATGTATTTTGGCATGACTAATTCTCCCCCTACCTTCCAACAAATGATGAACAATATCTTTAACGACATGTATGCTGTTGTAATTATTTATATCAATGACTGTATGATATTTACGTCGAAGAAGACTCAGGAAGAACATGAGGAGGTCGTAAAAGAGGTTCTCCGTCGTTTACGCGATAATGACCTTTACGTCAAACCCTCCAAGTGTCACTTCTCGAAAGATAAAGTGGACTTTCTCGGTATGGTAGTATCTAAAAAGGGAGTAGAAATGCAGGAAAAGAAGGTCGCTGGAGTTATGGATTGGCCCGTTCCCACGCAGTTGAAACAGCTCCAAGGATTTCTCGGACTATGTAATTATTATAGGTGTTTCATTTCGGACTTTGCCGAGATTGCACGCCCCTTGAATGATCTTACCAAGAAAGATGTTCTGTTCACATGGGGTCCCGGTCAACAAGCGGCGTTCGATACCCTCAAGCAGAAATTTACTACCGCCCCGCTTCTAGCTTATCCTAATCGGAATCAAGAAGTTCGGGTCGAAACGGACGCCTTGGATATCGCTACCGGAGCTGTGCTCTCCACCTTATGTAATGATGGTAACTGGCGTCCTATCGCCTTTATTTCCCACTCTTTTGATAGCGCAGAGCGCAATTACCCTATTTATGATAAGGAACTACTTGCAGTGATTCGGGCGCTGGAAGAGTGGCATCATTATCTTATTGGTCGCGAACGATTTGAAATCTGGACCGACCACAAGAATCTGGAGTATTGGAAGAAACCGCAGACTCTTAGTGGTTGGCAGGCTCGATGGCATGCCGTACTTTAGGAATTCAATTATTTATTTGTTTATAAACCAGGTTCTTCTAATGGCCGGGCCGATGCACTTTCCCGTCGTCCGGACCATGGTGAGGCAGTGCAGGAGCATAACACCAATATCACGGTCCTGCCTCCCATTGTTTTTATTAATTCGGTTTCTCTTTCTTCGGACTTTCTTACGGAGTTGGAATCAGAGTCTGCTTCTCTTGAAGTGGATGCCGTCGACGACTTCCTTTTCGATGCTACTACGAACATTTTCAAAAATAACAAAAACAAAGTTTTCGTACCTCCATCTTTACGTACTCGCCTCCTTACCTTGTGTCATGGTTCTCCTATCGCCGGTCATGGTGGTCATTTTAAAACTATTCATACCCTCACCCGTTATTTCTCGTGGCCTGGTGTCACCAAAGACATTCGAACATACGTAGACAGCTGCCAAGTGTGTGCCCTCACGAAGGGAAAGTCAAAAGCACTGGCAGGAAAACTCCTACCTTTACCCGTGGCCAAAAAACCATGGGAAGATCTCTTGGTAGATTTCATCACGGATTTACCCGAATCACATTCTTTTACGGCTATTTGCGTGGTAGTGGATCGCTTCTCCAAAGAAATTGTATTCATTCCCACTTACGATACTTGTTCTTCTTCAGATTTAGCTAAACTATTTCGGGATCATGTTTGGTGTATCCACGGACTCCCCTCCACTCTAGTTTCCGATTGTGGTCTCCAATTCGTGTCCACTTTTACCAAGGATTTATGCAAACTCCTCGGTATCTCTCAGAAGATTTCCACGGCCTATCATCTGCAAACCGATGGCCAAACTGAGCATGTTAATCGAGATCTCGAACAATATCTCCGCGCTTACATTGGAAAGAAGCAACACGAATGGGCTAACTGGCTCAAAATGGCCCAATTCTCTCATAATAATACCGTCACTACTGCCACTGGTTCTATCCCTTTCAATATCACTCGTAATTACGCCCCTCGCATGGTTTTTGAAGGGAGATTAGCAGGATTCGCAGGAGAAATGGGCCATTCTCACAAGGAGATTGAAGAAGCACTCGAGAATACTCGAGATCGTATGATCGCTTCTGTGGAGAAAAGTCGTTTCGAAGTCCCGGAGTATTCTATTGGTCAGCAGGTCTGGCTATCTACCGACAAACTCAAACTTCCATATATGGCTAAAAAGTTAACCCAAAAATGGATTGGACCCTATGCTATCACCGCAGTCCTTCCTAACGCTGTTACGCTCAAACTTCCCAATGCCGTTTGCATTCATCCCATGGTCAATATCTCTCGCGTAAAACCTTATCGGGAAACCTTATCTGGACAACCAAAAGTCCGACCCGATGCGATTGAGGTAGACCAAGAGGGAGAAGAGCAATTTGAAGTGGACTACATCGCTTCATCTCGTCTTAAAAACAGGAAGTTAGAGTATCTGGTACACTGGAGAGGATATGATGAAACTGATTGTACATGGGAATCATCAGACATAATCAACACTGCCCCTCTGGCAGTTGCTGATTTCCATAAATCTAATTCCTCTGCTCCTCGTAAACTCTGCGGTCTCACGGCATCTTCTTTTGCCTCACTTTTCTCTCCTTTCGAGAACTTTACAGTCATGGACCATACCACGACTCGCCTGGAATTCGAGTCTTAAAAAGGGGGTAGTGTTATAATACAAACATTTTCAAAACTTTTTTATCCTTGTCCTCTTTTCTTCTCCAGTCACGTGATCTGTGCACATGACCATGGTAACCCTCACATGACCAGGTCTAGAACCAATGATGTCATACCATGAGGTAACCTCACCCTTTTAATTTCCGCTCTTCTCACACAGCCCCTTTAAATCTCCATTGCTTCTTTTCTCACACCCGTGAGATCACTTAGTCTATTTATGGTAGATCATCCCACGCATAGCATGGTCTATGCACGTGCCTGTATCATATATAAAGTAGCACTTTACGACTGGAAACCCCAGTCTAATCCACTTTGTTCACCACTATAAGCATTGCCTTGGTCTTCTGGCCATTGTAGCTTGTGTTGTTCGGAGAAGACCCCCATACCCTCTTCATTGAGCCAGGACACATGTAGTCTGTGAGCAGACGTCCGAGCCTTGTGAAAGTGATCAGACTCTTCGGAGGTAGTTCATAACACTATAAGCATTGCCTTGGCCTTTTTGGTCATTGTAGCTTGTGTTGTTTGGAGAAGACCCCCATACCCTCCTTCGTGAGCCAGGACATGTGTAGCCTGCGAGCAGACGTCCGAGCCTTGTGGAAGTGATTAGACTCTTCGGAGGTAGTTCATAACACTTGGATTAGACTTGCATACACAATGCTCGGGTCCCAGAGCTAAGGGAACTAGAGGTACTACCACTTGACGGTAGCGAGACCAGCACTTGCCCCACGCTGTTTGTATACGGTCGTCCGCTGTCATAAATACGAATAACGTTGCTACCGGGCATAGAGCACTAGCCCCCGTCGTCAGCTGAGTGCCTAGCTGTCCGTGTTGGTACTACGCCGGTGTACCCAGGTTTACGTGATCACCTGTGACATCACGTCTAACACGGATAGTATTTCCGTACGCCGTAGCCAGATGGATCCAGTCTCCCCCATCCTCGACTTCTCTTTACGTAGTTTTATTCTGGATTCTGTTTTAAGTCGCTGCGGCCACCTACATCGTTGTATTCGGAGAAGGAGATATTACCTCCACTCCAAGAAGTATTTTCTCAGGCAGCAAGTTTGTAGGTTGCCCAGAGTGTGGTTGGAAAAGTCCGCACAGTAAGCAACTGAAAGAAGACGCTTTCAAGATTCCTTCCCAATCCCATACCCACAAGGTCTATTGGCCTTCTCACAATAAGCAAAGAACCGAACGCCACTCTTTCTCCTTCGAGTGGTATGGTGACGAACACTTCCGTTTCTATCTCCGCCCAACCCATTACCTAAAACCCGTTGTCAAGTATGTCGGTGTCGGTGGACTTAGATGATCTCGTCGCAAGATTGTCCACGCTAAACGTCAACCAAGAAAAGAACAACGTGACTAAGAAGATCGCTGACCCCGACAAATGGGATGGCGATAGATCCACCTTCCGTTTCTGGTGGGTCAAGTTACGTCTTTGGGTAGATGCCCAAACGTGGAAGTCAGACAAGCTGAGATGCATCACTGTCCTTTCACAGTTCGAAAAGAAGGCAGATGGTTTCGCCCAGCTTATGCTGGAAAAGTACCTCGACGACGAGAAAACCGAGGTCAAGAACGCACAAGATGTCATTGTAGGCACAAAGGGAGATTCAGCTTGGCCAAGTTGGTCCAGGCTCCAAAAAGAGATCAAAAGTTATTTCTGGATTGATGTACTCGCCCATGAGTCGCTTCGGAAGTTAGAAGGTTTTCGCCAAAACGGTCACCCGATCGATCTTTTTCTACAACACTTCAAAGTTCTCCAGAATGAGGCAAATATTGAGGACTACCATGCCAATACGCTCCTCAAGAAGGCGGTTGACTACCGCATCTACAAACGAGTCCGGATGAACCATTCCGGAGTAGAGTTCGGAATCGACAATCTCAAGGAAAATTATAGATCCGTCGGTCGAGCCTATGAGCAAATGGTGATAGAGTGTGGTCCCCCCTCGAACTCCCGTTTCGTCCCACGGCCTCAGGGTCATTATCAATATCCGCCTTCACATCAGCCTCCCCCCCCCTCAACGTCCACAGTTTACGGCGGTAGGAACCCAACTGGGTCGCAGTGCTCCCATGGAGATAAGCATGCAGCAAGCTGCACCAACAAGGCCTGACACGAGAACTTGCTTCTTGTGCAATCTCCCTGGGCATATCAAGCCCAACTGCCCCAAAAATCCTTACCGTTGTCCGCCCCGTCCTCCCCAACAGCGGCAACAGGTCGTCTGAGATTATGATCAGGGAACTTATGTCCCGGTCCCCAAATTTTCTCAGGCGCATGTGGCGCAACAATCCATCTCCTGTCCCCTTCCCATTCCCCCGGTTACAGCACCGGTAGTAGCAACGGCCACCCAACAGTTTGTCTCGGATGAAGCTGAGGCTTAGTATAGG
This sequence comes from Boletus rubissimus, assembly GCA_038092795.1. NCBI lineage: Eukaryota > Fungi > Basidiomycota > Agaricomycetes > Boletales > Boletaceae > Lanmaoa > Lanmaoa rubissima. The sequence goes on from JBBPQZ010000363.1 coordinate 9,743, forward strand.
GACAAATTCGAAGTCAAAGCCAAGCAACGCGCGGCAGAGGCTTTAAAAGGATATAGCACGTAGGAGTAGAGGGTTCCTCCATGCATGGACCTATTTCATCTCCATCTTCTTCTCTTTCTTCTTGTTCCGATTCTGATTTCCCTGTTTTGGATCTATCTTCTGTATTACATCGAATTTTTGTTTCTTCCGTGAGAGCGTCTCAATTGAGCGTGGCACCGGAACTAAAAAATAGTGTACTTAATTCTCTCCAAAAGCAACAAAAAATTAACTCTATTTATAAATCCCTCTCGTGTGTCATGACTTCCCAGCATCGCGCAACGATATTGTCATTCGGCGGAGAATTCTCGCTTGAGACTGTCATACGTTGCCAGCGGGATAGTCAGTGGGAAAAGCACAAGTTTAGAGCTCTCCTAGACTCTGGTGCTACCCACACGTTTATTGATCGTGACTATGTTATTCGCCACGGCATTCCTTTCTTTACCCTCGATAACCCAATAAAGATACATAACGCTGATGGATCAGAAGGCGCCATTGGCCAGATCCAGCATGCGGTAACTCTGATCGTGGAAATCGCTGGACATTACGAAACTTTGGACGCATATATATCTAAATTAGGTACACACTGCATGATCATCGGGTATGATTGGCTTTTCCGCCATAATTCCGAGGTCGACTGGGTGCAGCAAACCATTTCATTTCCGCGCTGCACACAATATTGCAAAATTATGGGCGCTGGCCCTCCTGCTTCTAATTATTTCGATCCAGACAATGCCTTTTTACGTACTATCGAAGAAGGACTAAAAGAACAGGTTCCGGAAACCTATCACAAGTTCCTCGAGGTCTTCTCGGAACAGGAATCGACTAAAATGCCAATATGAAAGCCTTGGGATCATGCTGTAGATCTCAAGCCGGACTTTGTTCCCAAGAAGGGTCGAGTAATTCCCCTATTGGACATTGAAATGGACGAAGTTCGCACATTCATAGATAAGGAGCTCAAAAAAGGATATATTGCTCCTTCCAAGTCGCCGCAAACGTCTCCCGTCTTCTTTATTCCCAAGAAGGACGGTGGGAAATGGATGGTCATCGACTATCGTTACCTCAATGAGGGTACCATCAAGAACTCCTATCCGCTTCCTTTGATTCCGCAACTCATAGATTGGCTGAAAAATGCTGATATGTTTACAGCCCTTGACTTATGTTGGGGTTACAACAATGTGCGGATCAAGGAAAGCGATGAATGGAAGGGTGCCTTCGTTACTCCAATCAGAGCCTATGAATCAACGGTAATGTATTTCGGAATGACTAATTCTCCCCCCACTTTCCAACAAATGATGAATGACATTTTTAACGATATGTATGCTGTCATAATTATTTATATCGACAATTGTATGATATTTATGTCCAAGAAAACTCGGAAAGAACACGAAGAGGTAGTAAAAGAGGTCTTACGTCGTTTACGCGATAATGATCTTTATGTTAAACCCTCCAAGTGTCGCTTCTCGAAGGACAAGGTGGACTTTTTGGGCATGGTCGTATCTAAAAAGGGGGTAGAAATGCAGGAAAAGAAGGTCGCTGGAGTTATGGATTGGCCCGTTCCCACGTGGTTGAAACAGCTCCAAGGTTTCCTTGGACTATGTAATTATTATAGGTGTTTCATTTCGGACTTTGCCGAGATCGCACGCCCCTTGAACGATCTTACCAAGAAAGATGTTCCATTCACATGGGGTCCCGGTCAACAAGCGGCGTTCGATGCCCTCAAAAAGAAATTCACTACTGCCCCGCTTCTGGCCTATCCTAATCGGAATCAAGAAGTTCGGGTCGAAACAGATGCCTCAGATATCGCTACCGGAGCTATGCTCTCCACCTTATGTAATGATGGTAACTGGCGTCCCATCGCCTTTATTTCCCACTCTTTTGATAGCACAGAGCGCAATTACCCTATTTACGATAAAGAATTGCTTGCAGTTATTCGGGCACTGGAAGAATGGCGCCATTATCTTATCGGTCGCGAAAGATTCGAAATCTGGACCGATCACAAGAATCTGGAGTATTGGAAGAAACTGCAGACTCTTAGCGGTCGGCAGGCTCGTTGGCATGCTGTACTTCAGGAATTCAATTATCTATTTGTTTATAAACCGGGTTCTTCGAATGGTCGGGTGGATGCGCTCTCTCGTCGCCCTGACCACGGTGAGGCTGTGCAGGATCATAACGCCAATGTCACGGTCCTGCCTCCCACTGTTTTTATTAATTCAGTTTCTCTTTCTTTGGATTTCCTTCCGGAGTTGGAATCGGAGTCTGCTTCTCTTGGAGTGGATGCCGTGGGCAACTTCCTTTTCGATGCTACTATGAACATTTTCAAAAATAACAAAAACAAAGTTTTTATACCTCCATCTTTACGTACTCGTCTCCTTACCTTGTGTCATGATTCTTCTATCGCCAGTCATGGCGGTCATTCTAAAACTATTCATACTCTCACTTGTTATTTCTCGTGGCCTGGTGTCACCAAAGACATTCAAACATACGTAGATAGCTGCCAGATGTGCGCCCTCATGAAGGGAAAGTCAAAAGCACCGGCAGGAAAACTCCTCCCTCTACCTGTGGCCAAAAAACCATGGGAAGATCTCTCGGTAGATTTCATTATGGGACTTCCCGAATCACATTCATTTACAGCTATTTGTGTGGTAGTGGATCGCTTCTCCAAAGAAGTTGTATTCATTCCCACTTACGATACTTGTTCTTCTTCGGACTTAGCAAAATTATTTAGGGATCATGTTTGGTGTATCCATGGACTACCCTCCACTCTAGTTTCTGATCGTGGCCCCTAATTTGTGTCCGCTTTTACCAAGGATCTATGTAAACTCCTCGGTATCTCACAAAAGATTTCCACGGCTTATCATCTGCAAACCGATGGCCAAACGGAGTGTGTTAACCGAGATCTCGAACAATATCTCCGCGCTTACGTTGGAAAGAAGCAACATGAATGGGTTGATTGGCTCAAAATGGCTCAATTCTCACATAATAATACCATTACCACTGCCACCGGCTCTATCCCTTTCAACGTCACTCATAATTACGCCCCTCGCATGGGTTTTGAAGGGAAATTAGCTGGTTTTGCAGGAGAAATGGGCCGTTCTCACAAGGAGATAGAAGCAGCGCTTGAAGATACCCAAGATCACATGATTGCTTCTGCAGAAAAGAGTCGTTCCGAAGCTTCGGAGTATTCTATTGGCCAGCAAGTCTGGCTATCCACCGACAAACTTAAACTTCCTTATATGGCTAAAAAGTTAACCTAAAAATGGATTGGACCCTATGCTATCACCACGGTCCTTCCTAACGCCGTTACGCTTAAACTCCCCAATGCAGTCTGCATTCATCCCACGGTCAATATCTCTCACGTAAAACCTTATCGGGAAACCTTATCTGGACAGCCCAAAGTCCGACCCGATGCGATTGAGGTAGACCAGGAAGGGGAAGAGCAATTTGAAGTGGACTATATCGCTTCATCTCGTCTCAAAAATAGGAAGTTAGAGTATTTGGTACACTGGAGAGGATATGATGAAACCGATTGAACATGGGAATCGTCAGACATCATCAATACTGCTCCTCTGGCAGTTGCTGATTTCCATAAATCTAATCCCTCTGCTCCTCGTAAACTCCGCGGTCTCACAGCATCTTCCTTCGCCTCTCTTTTCTCTCCCTTCAAGAACTTTACAGTTACGGACCATACCACGACTCACCTGGAATTTGAGTCTTAAAAAGGGGGTAGTGTTATAATACGAACATTTTCAAACTTTTTATCTTTGTCTTCTTTTCTTTTCCAGTCATGTGATCTGTGCACGTGACCGTGGTAACCCTCACATGACCAGGTCTAGAATCAATGACGTCATACCATGAGGTGATCACGCCTTCTTAATTTCCGCTCTTCTCACACAGCCCCATTAATCTCCGTTATCATATTCCCATGGTCGTGAGACCAATCAGTCTATTTATGGTAGTTCATCCCACGCATAGCATGGTCTGTGCGCGCGCCTGTATCATATATAAAGTAGTACTTTGTGACTGGAAACCCCAATCTAATCCACTTTGTTCACCACTATAAGCATTGCCTTGGCCTTCTTGGTCATTGTAGCTTGTGTTGTTTGGAGAAGACCCCCATACCCTCCTTCATGAGCCAGGACACGTGTAGCCTGCGAGCAGATGTCCGAGCCTTGTGGAAGTGATTAGACTCTTCGGAGGTAGTTCATAACAGAATTGTAATTACAATAGATTGTGCACAACTTAATCACCTCTTATAAGAGGTTGTGATGCACTACTTCTACAGGTACGGGTGCCAGATCCTTATTCACACATTACTCAATACTCCGTCTCATCGGCAGAGGGGGTGGGGATCGAGGTCATCTTCGAATTGGACATGGGGAAGGTGCGGGAAAAGTAATAGATGTGGCAGAATGTTTCGAGTCGGAAGAACAGACATTGTGGTGGCCCTGGTGGGAATCGAACTGATGTCTGAACGAACCCTTGAAGTGGTCACATCAGACTCGACTACCGTACAAGGTGTTGTATTTTCCACTATCTATCTGGCCCTCAGCCCGCTTTACTCAGAAATGCGCAATGGTTGCACAGCATCCACAGGTTATGTCATAACCTCAATAATCAAAGGATGTTAGCCCAATCAACACTGTGACACGCTTCTTGATGATCACCGGCATCGTTCGGATTACTGTTGGCAGAAGTAACTGTGGTTCGCCACATCACTTCCACAGCTTTCCCACTAACCTGAACCGGACGTAGTTGAGGGTAAGTTCTTTGGTAAATATTGGCGGGGAGGCACTGGTGATTCTCGCCGCATCATTCCGACTCTGCCATCACTCCAAATTTATAAGTACGTTGACGTTGATCACATGAGGGTGTCACCCCAGATGAATTCTATGATGATAAAATGCCATGATCTTCAAGGTGAGGTCAGCTTTGGCTTGGAACTGGATACATATTGACCGCCAAGAGTGGGTTCCTAAGATATACCCTTTGATTTCGACTGTGCCTCGGGCCAAGTACGGGCAAGGAAGGAGCGCATGGTAGAATGTGGTGTTCACCTTAGTGTGAAACTCCTCTGGTGTTACGGCTTCTTGCCTGCTATGGAAAGTAAGGTGATCACAATCCTAAATGCAAACCATGATTTGATCTTTTGACCAGACATCCCTTGCTGTGTACACGGCAACTTTGTTCTTTGTGCGCCAATGAACACACTCTCGTATTGCCTTCCGTGGCTGCCTCCATCCTGTATCACGTAATTGTCATATCATACCTCATTCTTTGTTCCGAATGAGTCTTGAAGCAAATAGTTAATATGCCGAGGAGAAGATATAACTACTAGCACACCCCAAGGCTGAACCGCTGGCAACCTCCCTCTCTTCTAGTCGATTGTCAATCTTTGCTTGTTGTTAAAAACTTGGAAATCGCTGTTTCTCTCATATCTGACATGTCCACCGATGTACAGTCCACTTTGGAGCTTCTCCAGATGAATGACTATATATCACGTATGGCCGCCATACCTTCAGTGAATGATTAATCTCATAGCCTACCACAGTCATTATTGTCACTGCTGTCATATATGATTATTGTGAGATATTCTTGTATACAATCTCGTTCCCAAACTGAAATGACCATTGTGATCCTTCCATTGCAGTCCTCACCTTTTTAAGCGAGGCATGTCATTTCGATCCCCACATCTTTATCTCTAGGCTGATGATATTTAAAGATAGAGTACATTTGGGTAAGGCAGCAACAAATATCAAGCGAGAATTAGGCCCCTGACTGTCTCGCAGTGCAGACCCTGGACCTGGGTCTCTACAATATTTATTCTAGTGTGTACAAAGCCTTGGGGACTTCTTCGCATGTGTTCTGAATTTATGGTTCCACAGGTCTGCTATGTCAGTCTTTTATGGGCCATGTAGGTCTGTGATGCACGTCAAATTACACAGCTAACAATAAATCTGTGTTCAAGACTTGGTAGCCTTGGTATGTTCAGATCTAAATTGGAGGTTAGCCAAGCTAATAAGATACATTCACAGATGGTAGCACATTTGTCCCTGGCCCAATCACAGTCAGTTTCTCTCCTTTGTACCTTGTTCGTCATTAATTAACCTCATCTGATAGATGTATGCATCCAAATTCAGCTCACGGACTGTTGATAATGGTTCTGTAGGTGTAAGCACTTTGATTTGCTGCCCTCCACAATGTCAGTATGAGATATGGACATTCCGAAGGTACTGGAATCTTTCTGGTGTCCGAGTGGGCATTCATGATATTCCTCAATGCTACTGATTGTGAGTCACTGCATCCCCTGGCTTCATTTCGCCCGACTGTGATTTCAATTACAGTAGTGATGATTTTGCGCGTTTATGCAATGTGGAATCGATCCAAAAGGATCCTTTGGGCCCTTCTCTTCATTTTTGTGCTCCAGGTTACTGTTTCTATTCTTGTGCGAGCTATCTATGACAATCCCAATACTCGCCTCTCAGGTATGTCTCGACCTAGACTACATGTGTTGCTATAATCTCACACAGGTGTGCTTCATCTTCTGTCACCCTCGTCTCCAGTCACAGTTTCCCGAGTTACCGATGTTTCGGTTTGCAGTTACTCTCAGAACAATGTTCCACCCCTGCTTCATCTGTATGATATACTCCCCCGATTAGTTCTCGGTATCACACTTTTGGTTCTCGCTGTCATTCAAACCCTGAAGCAGTCAGTTGAGATGTACAAAGCGACCAAGCAGTGGCAGCTTAACCGATACATGCAACAGCTTGTGAGAGACGGGATTATCTATTTTCTCATGTATGTTTTTCTTTTTCCTCTTTCGTTCCCATTTGCCCCATTCATCTTACTCTCGAATGCTCGCACAAAAGCTAACCACTCTGATGTTTTCCCTTGAACTTCTAGGAACACATTTTTAAATCTCGTTTCTTTTCTCGACTCCCTGAACGGAAACATCGGTACAATAAACAGCACTTCGCTACTCTTCCTGTTTATGGTTGGTTATATAACCATATGTCCCATGATGCCTAGGTTCATCATCAGCGTGCGAGAGCTGTATGACCGTGACACCCGTCGCTGCTGTCATGGGATTGACAGTGGTTTCGGTGTGTTGTCGCAACCCATTGGCAGTCAAAACGCGGCCATATCTGCGATCGCATTCGCGGACGTCGCCCCAGGGCAGGATCAGATCGTGGACTCGGAGGGGAACGTGGATGAATCGGAGGGAATTCAACTGGAAGTGCGAGGAGATAGTACTCGCGAGGTTTGAGCGAGGAGTTTGGGTCGAAACTGGGGGGCAAGCCGTTGAGGGATAGTAAAGGATGACTGTACTTTGAACGACGACGTGGATATCTATTTTACCTATGCATATGTCTTGTCTTTTGAGCTCCGTGTACTTTCAAA